>WAAF01017501.1:162924-290652 GCA_013400475.1 Tricholaema leucomelas | reverse complement strand
AGGTCTCTTCCAACCCTGATGATACTGTGATACTGTGAAATTATATTAAAACCACAAGAGATCACAAATTCTATGAGCCAAACAGTATTCATGTAAGGACATCCACAGTTACATTAGTGGAGAAGGGGTAATCCATTCTACTCCAAGATATGCCATGTTTCTCAAGCAAAAAGGAAGATATAAAGTTCCTTGAAGCCAACTTATTCCTAAATTGCCCTTCCTGAGGGCAGTATCCACTGAAAGAACTCCTTCTATCTGTGATAGCAGCCAGACTTTCTGAGGTGACACAGTCATTGTGAGTTTTCTACCATGTGGCTCTTTTCTTGTGCATCTATTATGCACTTCATATGTTTTAAAGGAAAATTTGAAGGACTCTAAATTATTTTCCACCATAATCACACGTAAACCTTGCAGCCAGGATAGCACAGCACCCATAGGACTTTTTTACTAAGTCAAACACTTATTGTCCTAGGAAAATGGGCAGTAAGGAAAGGAGCATCATACAACAGCAAAGTCAGGCAACAAGCACCCTTTAGGAGTTCTTTCAATGCATCAGTTACTATTTAGAGCTTGTATTTGTAGTACAAGAGACTAGTTGCATCAAATCTCCTTTTTAAGATGAAGTCATTAGCATGGAGTACAAATGCATACAGAAACCCCAATACCATTCATTTTAGTGTCAGGTAAACTAGAAAATGTCTTGTGATACTCCTCCAGTAGTGTACTAGGGTTTTTTTCCCCACCTTCTACAAACATGCTTTCCAAGATCTATTTGTGTCAAGCTCTCATAAATTAAAACAAGCAAACAAACACCAAACCAAAACAACCATTAAAAGAAGAAAAAAGGACTGTACTCAGAAATGGTAGTCTGAAAATTACACTAACCATAGGCACAAACAACTGGGGGCTGTGTGGCACCTATAAAACAGTCCTGCAAGGTTTCCCAAAGGCAGAAAGTAGAGGTTTTTCCTGTTCTTAGCATCAGTTAGCATTTTATACTCTTAGTTATTCATGAAATGTATCATAACATCCCTTGAAGAACACTTAGTCATCTGTAGTTGAGAACCAGGACAGAATTAAGTTTAGGGGGAAAAAAATACTCATGGATAAAGGAAATACAAAACTTACATAAGTTTCCCAAACTTTGTTGATCACTTTTGTAAGCCTACTGATCACTGTTCTGAAAGACATTATACACATCTGACTTGGATATTAGGGACCAACATCTGCCCTGCATCACAAAAGATCAAGATGGGAATAGGAGTCAGGATCTGGTTTTATCCAGAGAGTTTAAGACTGCATCCTTTCCCTACTGCAATTTTAGAAGCTCATATATTGCAAAATGAGATTTTATTCAAGTTTAAAAGTCAGTTTAGAAAACATCCCCCCAAAACATCAAACATTTCAGAATCTTTCTTTGTTTAATTTTTTTGAGAGAAACATTTTGATAATGTTGACAAATTCTAAAATAACTTTATTGGCTTGAAACTTTCATCAGAAATAAACACTATTTTAGTGAATGAAAAGTATCCAATTCTGTATCCAGGTTCCATTTCTATCTCTGCAACCAAGTTACTTTGTAATCACTAGTCAGCTACAGCCTAATGTTTGCAAACATTAAACATCTATAATGCCAACTGCATTAATTGTAGACATGCAAAATGAAAACAGAATCCCTAACCTCACAATTCCCCCTACTTGCACAAGGGAAATAAAACTGGTCTTATTATCCCCATGATGTTGTGACCTTTAATTAACTAATGTGATCTTGCAAGGAGATCTTTCAATATATGCCAAGACCTTTTAAGAAGTTCTCATCTCTCTTGAACTCTTATTGCAAAGTTTGAGGCTAGAGTTTGAAACTTTTGATCTCATCTTAGTATAGTTGATCGTGGTGGTGGTGGTTTGAACAACACATTCCAGATTTATTTCAGCACTACCTTTTGGAGAAAGACCTTTCCATGGTGCTCTCACCCACAGGGCATAGGAAGCAAGTCCCTTAACATAGGTGAGTCACTAGATAATGAAATCTCCAGTAATAGGTCTCTGTTCAGTTCTACATGTGCAGCCTATGCAAGTAGCCACTGGGTATAAGTCTCAGTGATGCTATACCTGGTATTATCCATGGCTGCCAAATTACTTATTCCTTTTATCCACAGCTCCACATACAGTAAGGTTTTAATTCTGAAAAGCTCTAATGCAGGATTACCTAATAGTCAAGTTGACATTTACAAGATTGTGTTTTCTTAACACTGATCTTGGCTGTGAAAAAAAAAAATCAGACAATGTTTCCCCAGCACTATGCAATGACACCATCTGGTAGTTAATCATTAGTGGGATTTACAGGAGAGACTGGCACATATTTGGCTAACCATTTCCTCGCTGACAAACTAGTAAAGGTAACCTTAGATGTATCTAAAGGTCATTTCTGGAACTGCTGCTGAAACAGTCTGTGGATGCAGACTGGCTCCAAGATTAGGAAATATCAGTACTGTCACAAAGATCAGGAAATAAAACCAGACACAAACCTTTACCCAACTGCAGATCCAAACCCAGATCATAGCATTTTGCAACACTGAGGTAAATCTCTTATCCTCTGCTACAGTACTCCCAGATATCCAAACCAGCCTCCACTATAGTCGTCATGAATTTAAGTCACAAATAAATAGAAACACATTGGGCAAATTCTCTCACTTTTGCTATCCAAAATAATGACAAAAAGGACTGAAAAACCTTACTCTTGAGACAAAATTTGTTGATTTATGTCTCAAAGACTGTGACAGAACACTCATAACTGCAAAGCGTAGCCTAAACGGATGCACAGCCTCTTCCCTTCTCTTAGCGAAATCACAGGTTGCTTCTCTCTTCTGATGGCTAATCTCTGGAGTTCAAAAATGAAAGTGGATACCAAACTAACCAGAAATCTGGAAGGTTAACCATTAAAAGGAAAATAGGAAAAAAAAAACAAAAACGAAAAACACATCACCCTTTGTATTACCCAGTGATGATGAGTGCCAGGAAATCTGAGTCCTCCAGCATAGAGCAGCCTGGAGAGACTCTAAGAATATAGCTCTGTCCTCTGCACAGGATGGTGATCCCTGTGTATGCTCAGCAAACACATGAAGGGCCTCCAAAGACAGATTCACAGGTGATGATACTCAAAGTTTTTTAGCTAATCAGCCAGAAACAGGTCATCTTGTGGAACTCCACATTTTAAAGAATTAAACTGTAGAATGATAAAATAACATTGTACGACACTAAAGAACCTGTTCTGTGTCCTTCGTCCTTCTTTTGTGTTTGTAATCCACTCCTGTGGCATCTGATATCACAATTTTTGAATACTTCACCCACTGGAATGGTGAAGTGGAAATGTTCTTACTTAGGGGCTAGCAAGGCAATGTCAACTTGAGTCACCCAAGATGACATGGAAAAGCTGTGGTCTGGCACAGTGCTGAAAAACGTTTGGGGAACCACACTGTCCTGCCTGTCTGCTTAGATGTGTTGTGCCACCACAGAAAAGGAACTTAAGGACAAATATGAGTTCTTTTCTGAAGACAGTATTCAGTCAGCACAAAAGACACCATGTGTTTCACAAACAAGGAAACTGCCCCAACATTTCTACAGTATAAAATATGGACTGCGTGTTTCATATCCCTCCACATGACAGCACAGGCGTCTAAGTCAGAGGGAGAGAAAATGATCAGGGGCCAGAGGGAGCTGCAGAAAAAAGCTGTTCTAAAAGAAAAGAACACTGAGTAGGGCTGTAACAGATTTTACACACATACTGGCTCCAGTTATCTTGAGTCATTTCAGTCTGATGAGTGATCTGGGAATTTTGGTGTCACATTAGCGTAAGCTCCTATTTCCAGCCTTACAGGATGCTAAGTTATTAAAATCTCTGAGTTCAAGGCACGTGGGAGCCAAATTTGGATGCCTGTACTCACGTCAAGTAACACATTCTGTTCAATCTCTGCCACTGCCATCAGTGGGTGTAGTTAACAAATGAATCCTACTACAAGAGCAGAGATCTCAAATCCTAGTTTCTGATGAGTAGTCCAGAGGTGAACTTCAGCTCATGCATAAATTTTGAGCCAGCTGCAGGAACTGATCAGAAATGTCCCATAAACTGAGGGACATGTGACACCCATATAAATGAGAACACAAAACAGCCCAGTGATTAGCAACAACATATGAGACTAAAGAAGTTGAAGGTAAGAGCCATGGTACAAAGCCACAGATGAGGAGAGGAGCTTAGGACTTTGATGAGTGGGGAACCATCACAGATGCTGCCTGCCAAAGTTACAGCAAAATGCACAGAGTCAATTTTGTGTCCATGACTAACAGAGAGATCTTGCTTACTCTGCTGGCTGAAAATCCACATTCTAACCTCATGAGTTCTGATGCAATTGTAATTTTCTCCTGGCCTTAAAGTCTCTGTATCTGAGCTCTCAGGGATGGTATAATTATTTGGAAAGGTCTCAGAGAGAAAAATAAGACCTCTCCTTCTCAGGCTGACTGATCCCATGACCCAGATAAAGATTATAGTCTTCACAAGCCCATTCATGGCAGCCCAAGAGATGAAAGTCAGGTTTTAAAGGTAGAAACATTCAACAAAGGTTGCCCCAGATGAAGCCAGTTGCATTCAAATCAGATGAAGGCTGTCTCAGCTGGGAGGGAAGCTTACTTGAGTCCTTACTAATAAACAACGCAGAGCAGCACCTCCGATTTCGGTATCTCCTTTTAATTTTTACTTCATCTCTTCTGAAAGTCTCAATTAAGATGTTTGATAACATAGTATTTGATAAGCTGATGAGCTTCACAGAATAGTGGTCTCATGGCCCTCTGCAACTTACAGCTGTACCTACTTTTCCATGGATTAATAAAATCCTCAAGCTGTCAAGGCTAAATTGTTCTCCTTGCATTTTTTTTCTGTACATGTCTTACAACCTAGAGCTTGTAAGCCATCACAGTTTGCAGCTTTAAAAAGAAAGGAAGGAAGAAAAGAAATCAGACAGCTAAGGGAAGTTATTATGTTCCAAAATTCAGCACCTCTGACCCCCACTATGAATTGGTTCCAATCTTTCTCACTCTGGGAAACCTAATTGACTCTCTCCGAAGGTTTATTGTCAATGGAATTCTACTGAATGGAATAAAGATTTCTAAGTCTATGCCATATGAGTTTTAACTATAGAAGACTTCTACATTTTCTAAGAGAAAGACACTTGAAACAGAGGCATTCTATAATGTAGCATTAAAAAGCAGCATTCAAACTATGCAGACAAAACACAATCAGGTAGATTGTGGAAAAGAATATACAGGTTTGGGTGTCATGTAAACAGAGATAAACAGACAATTCCCATTAAATATTAAGATATTAAAGTAGAAAATAATCCACTAAAACACAGCCTCTACTTTAAAAAGAGACTGCACTTTGTTACCAAGTCAGCTCAGTCCTTGTACTCTGTCCTTCAAGAAAGTCTCTCATATGCTCAACTTTTCTATTTGAATGGTAGGGTAAAAGTATCCCATAGGATCAGCTGTTCTATTCCACAGAAGGACACATCTGGAAGAGGATCTGTACACGCCTTTTTCACATGGCACTTAGCATGAATATTGAAATCAAAAGGTGAATCACAGGATCACAGGATGCAGGTCACACAGGAACACATCCAGACAGGTGACCTGCACTAGATTATGGTCCTGCTCTGGCAGGGGTGTTGGACTCTATGATCTTCACTTCCAACCCCTAATATCCTGTGATCCTGTTATTCACCTCATTATCCAAATCTTTTGATTTCAATATTTATGCTAAGTGCATGTGAAATAGGTGAGTGCAGACCCTGCCACCAGAACCAGGAGAACATAATTACTTCTCCTTCAGTGTTGAAACATGAAATTGTGAAATGGTCAGACAAGGGTCTAGAACTCTGGTAAATTTTCTAAGTCTATGTGGCTTAGGAGGCTTAGAAGTTCCTTTTGTCAATGCTCAAAAACGTTACGCTGCCCCAAATCCATAGGCATACTAAGCAAAATCTTCACAACTTTGTGCCTAAAGTCATGTTCTAAATCTGGAAATCTAAAGCTCTTTAGAGAGATCTGCAGAAGGATCACTTTGAAAATCCCATGAGGTGTGTCTGCAAGGTGTGGGAATATTGCAGTTCCACTCTCTGGATGTTTTGGGCCTGGATTCCAGGTACTTTTAATGACAAGTAGGAATTTCTAAGACAACACAACTCCCAATATATGTATGTCAAGCTTGGCCATTGGGAGTCAATTCCTAGGTCATTTACATTCTTTTTTTTATTTTTAGCCACTCAAAAGAAGAGTCTCTGGTTCCTTGATATCACAACATTTTTTGGCACCTCTTTTAACTATTTGCAGATTTTGTCAATCAGCACTTCTACACATTCACACACCCCCCATCATCTGGCATGTGGTAAGTACAGTCTTAAGAAGCTGACTTAAACCCTAGATTCAACTACAGAATAATATTGCTGAGTTCTCTCTTTCTCTCTAAAGTTAATTCACAAGCTTTCACATGGCAAACAGACCTTTGAAAAGGGGCATCTGAAATAGAGGCCTGGAGACAGGAACCAAATTTGTTTAATCATCTGCTTTTAAGACACTCTCCCAGTTTTGGAGGTTGACACTTGGGAATTGAGAAGGAAGATAGTCACAAAGCATATTTTTAGCAAACCACTTGCAGATCCTAGGCTCCCACTAGTAGCCAGAAAGCACGTGGCTTCTTAGAGTGATTCAAAGCAGTCTGCATCATTACTTCTCCCAGCAGTTCTGTAAGGACACTGGTCAGAGTGGCTGGCTCTGCACAGTGAATGTGACAGAGATTAAAGAAGCTCTCCAAGGGTTGAAAAGTAAGAGGTCTAATGATCACAGCTTTGCCACTGAAGCACTGGGCAGTTTCTCTGGGTTACTGTAAGTAGGTCTATAACAAAGAAGCAAGTAAGTATATAACAAAGAAGCAGAAGTTTCAGAGTTATCAAAAAACTTACAAGACACTGTTGTTATCAGGTAAGAGAGAACAAAAACATGGAGACTGTATCACTGCAAGATGTGCACTGTGGCCTGAGTACCTAACATTGATGATGACCAAAACCAAGAGTATATGTAATGTTTAGGTGTAAAGCAACCAATCCCTTCAAGCTAGATGCCTTTCTTCTCTCCATGACCTCTCCAAAGCAAGCAAAGCCTGAAGGCATAACTCACCAATAAAACCTGTTTGGAGTGACTCGTTCGTGTATAAGCTGCCACTTTCTTCCAAAGTCCATGGAGCTGTATAGCTGAAAGACAGAGAGACAAAGAGGAGAAATAGAAACCTTATGGAGAAGAGGTAGGACTGCTGTTAAACAAAGCACTGAGATCAAAGACCAGGAATGGATTATCCTGCACAATTATCCACCAGCCTCACTGCCAGGGAAAGCTAACACAGAAATCTCCTTCTTTCAAATTCAATCCAAATTGAGCTTATGAGACTCAAAAGCAGGTTGGCTCTTCCAAAATCTTTTCAAACAATTTTGTGCTTTCCAATTTCAGTCATCAACACATTCACTTCAGCTGCCATATGACACAGCTGTCAGTCCTCCTGGCTTTTTCAGCCCAGCAGGAGGAAGGTGATTGATGACATATAAATTCCCAACATTAAACTGGACAAGAGACAAATCTGATTAGCTAACACGACTGTGATGTGGTAGGTAGTGACTCAAGGTCATGTTGTGATTTGCTTTTATTGTCTGAATTACATCTATGTGGGAAAGAAAAGGAAATTGCTCTTAACCTACTACTACTATATTCAGAAAAAGGTCTACATTTTGAGGTAAGTTAGAAATCAATCTGCTCACTAGTTAAAGATAGTGAAATGGCTCTTCTTGAAAGCAAATTTCCAATCCAATGATCATTTTGAGTCTTTCTGCCTAATAAATGGCAAAGTCAAAATATAATCAAATTTCCATGCCACTCCACATTAGGTCTCAGGCATAAATTCACAGAAACACAGAGCCACAGGATCACAGAATGTTAGAGCTGGAAAAGATCTCCAGAGATTTCAGAATCCAATCACCCTGCCAAAAGCAGGATCTGCTAGGGTAGCTCACACAGGAATGCATCCAGGTGGGTTTTGAAAGTCATCAGAGAAGGAGACTCCACAAACTCTCTGGGCAGCCTGTTCTAGTGCTCTGTCACCCTCACTGTAAAGATGTTTCTCCTCACGTTGAGGTGAAACCTTCTACGTTCAAGTTTGCATCCATTATTCCTCATCTTATTACTGTGCATCACCAAAAAGAAATAAATTGGCCCCATCCACTTGACATCCACCCCTCATATATTTATAGACATTGATCAGATCCCCTCTCAGGCTTCTCAAGACTAAACCACCTCAGATCTCTCAGTCTCTCTTCACAGGAAAAATGCTCACTTCATACATACTCTGATTAACATCACAAAAACCATTCTCCATATAATTATTATCCACAATATACTCACTCATAATAAAAGCATCTAAGAAATAACTACTCTGAAACACTGCCTGCTATTGCAAAGCAAACAGGATTTCAAACAGATTTCGTGTGAAATGATTTTTGGGTTAATAAAGTAAGAGCTGATTGCAGACTGAAGAGGTAGAGAAGGGAGCTGGGAACTTTGAATGTTTGCANTACAGAAATACAAAACCCCTCCTGAGCAGCCAAATTGCCTAAGGAGGCTTCTGGCCAACCTACTCCCCTCCATCCTCCTTCTTTCCAACCCCCCCTCCCTTATCTCAGGATCCCACTTACATGAAGGGTGAGCTGCTAAAGGTCGGCAAGAGGTTAGAATAAAGAATGATTAGTTTGAGTTACGCAGGTTCAAGCAGACATAGTGAAGCAGGCAACAGCTGGATGGAGATTGACCTATCTTTTGTACTGTTTAATGTTTTTATATCCCTAAGTAAAACCAGTGGGTAATGTAGATATCACAATTCTTTTCTTTTCACAGCCAATGATCTAATTTCTCTCATTGAAATATTCCAATTAGCCTCAAAGCAGCACAGTAATGTCCAAATTTAGGTCCTTAGTGGGAAAACTACATAATTTGAGTAATGGTTCTGAATTTGATTTGATTATGAGTAACTGAATTTACAAATCAATGCAAATTCATGTTCAGATTAGAAGAGTTCACAACTTAGTGATTTGTACTATGGCACAGCTATGATCGATGTCAAAGTGTGACTGAGAAGATAAACTGCATGTGCTTGCAAAGAATATTAAAGTTTCTTGAATGGGCACTCTCTTTGACCACAGAGATCCAGCAGCCACATCAGAACTTGACCACAAAATTATTGCAAAGATCTGAAAATGTTGTTTGAGTTGTGTCCAAAGTCTGAGGCAGATGATTAAATCTCCATCTGTACCAACCAAACCACTGTATAGCTAGCAAAAGGAAACTCAGAAACTGATATCCAGACCTCACCAACTGTCTAATGCAACAAGCATATGTAGAGACAAAAGAAACAGTCATTTGCCTTTATGCTATTGGGAAGTCAAATCTCCAAAAATGACAACTCAAACTACAGATCACATTGGGAAAGAGATGGAATCAGGCATCCTTCAATCTTTGTATCAAAATAGGCTCCAGATATGTAAAACTCCACTCTAGCCAACACCACTGGGCTTGTGGTAAGAAGTACTAGGAAAGATTTTCTACCCCACGTTCCTCAGAGGATCAGGTATAATCTGACTATCCAACGTGGCTGTATTTCTTTGGCACTGTCACCTGACAAGGTAAGACACTCCACTAAACGCCCATGTTATCTGGGCATCCTCTGGTCCACCAATCACACAAGTTTAAAAGAACAGAGAATCTGCTCTCCCTCCTTCTGTTTTGGGAAGATGCAACCAAGGGAAAGAGGACAAAGAACCTGGAGCCAGAGTCTAAGGACTCTGGCCTGCCCAGATTTCTTTTGCTCCTGTGCTAAACAAGGTACACATGCTTCGCTTGTGCTTGCCTTGTGCAAGGCTGATGTGTGATGGTTTGGGTGTTCCCCACCCCCACACACTTTAGAAATCACCCAGACTAGACTCAGTTGGCTCTGGAAATTTGAATGAAGCTTATATTTACAGCTTATATATTACAAGCAGATATTTACAGTATATACAAATATATACAGAAATATACAATGTAAAAAGGTAATACGGACACAACTCCCCTCCCAGAAACCTGAGTCCCCAGGAGGGGCTCTCAACCACCCCTCACTTTCCCCCTACCCCTCTCAACCTTACCCCAGTCCTAAGGAAGAATGGAGGTTCAGCCAAGAGGGTTAAAAAGCAAGGTGAAGCAGCCAAGCAAAAGGAGGATGAGGTTAGAAAGCAAGATGGAGTCCAGCCAGCAGCCTCAGCTTCTCCCCAGCAAGCAAAAGCTCCCAGCGAAGAGAGGAAGCAAGTGAAGTAATCTTTGTTTTGCCTTTCTTTTGTACACATTTCAGCAAGACTGTGAGCAAAGTAGACCTCACCATTGTTTTCATTTTACAGCCTATCATCTAGTTCTTCTCACCAAAACATGCTAGCTAGGCTCAAACCAGCACACGATGCTTTTCCCAAATTTGGGTAAAGCAAGCCTATGGTTTTACCTAATATGGTCAAGCTTGGATAAGTGCCATTCTGATTGGCTATTCTGTGTCCAAAGGCCCATTAAACTCAGGCTACATTGACAAAAAGAGATCCACAGATAAAGGCAATGTGCTCTGCCATTGTATTTGTGCCTGCTGCTTATGGCAGTGATTTTGCCATTGCATTCTGCAGCATTATGCTAAAGCTATAAGCTAGCTCTGCTGAATTGCCCAGAAACTGCTTCTCTCAAGTTTACCAAGAACAGGCTCTAAATGTCTTCGCATGATCAGCCTGCATAGCAAGCATGACATCTGTGCTAAGAGTGCACATTGCGAGACATCCTGCCTACACCTGAAAGACTCCTGCCAAGACAGGAAGTTCTGGATAAACAGATCATCCAGAGGAGCCAAGTCAGAGATTGTCTGCCTCCCTTCCCAGCACTCTGTGAAGCCTGGGAAGAATCAGGAGCCTTAGCCACTGACAAACCAGACAGAATTCCCTGAAAGCATTTTGGGTATTATTTGAAGCTGTAGCTAGCCCTGCAAGTCAGGAGATAATTTTGTGAGTAAATACTTAAAGCCTCTTGTAATTCACCAACTGCCTTCTGCCACAAGCAGAAAGGAGCTTCCTCAGCCCATCTAGTGGGCAAGCAGTATATATTGATCACAGGAACCATCTTTTCCAGTTCAATTAACATTTATATTTTTGCTGGTTATTTCTAGATCTAGTCATTCCTTTGTAAAATGTTTCCATGACCATGCAAAGAACTGATTATTATTAAAATGAGTGGCTGGGGGTGGTGATTTAGTTGGGGCAATTAACAAGGCAGGAATTATAAAATATGTAGTTAATTTTATTTCTGGAAATCCCCACCCACAACTATATACAAATTAGTTAAATGTGGGTCCTAACTCAGTCAGGGAAACCTTCAGAAGGATGCTTATGGGCAATTCATTCAGTTTGGAGAATCAGAACATTTGGAAAAGTTTAGCCACAAAATGGTTTTGCCCCACTTACAAATAGGTAGCCTGGAGCCCTAGGGCAAGTCTGTGCTACTCACTGCGGTGGAGTAGAAATTTCAAGAGAGTCCCTGGCTCCTTTGTGTCAGTGTTTGACACAGCTCAGCCATTAAGAGGCTTCTAGATCTTTCCAGGGTTCTAGGAAAGAGGCAGACAATCTCTGACCTGGTTCTGGTTCCTCCTGGCATGGAGGTTTGAAGAGGTGCAGGCAGGATCTCTTGCAGATGTGCAGAGAGCACAATGTTGGTGGCACTTCTTGCCACATCCTGAGGCACTTAAATGCCTTCTCCTGGGAATCTTGAGGCACCGAAGTTTCCAGGTAGTTCAAGGCCAAAATATCAGGGCTGGTCTAAAGCACAAGGCAGAGCAGAACAGGCTGTCCAAGATCAGTGAGGCTGAGGCAGCTCCATGAGGCAGAGGCAGTACAACTGCTTGCAACTTAGCTCAGTTTATATTACTTGCCAGAGTGTAATGGCTCCTTTGGCCACAGAGATTCACCAATCAAAATGGCATTTGCAAAACTGACCATATTAGGTGAATCCAGGGCTTGCTCACCCTTATTTGGGCAAGATGCCAACAAGTACCTAAACACCTGTGGGTACCTGTTTATCACTTAGGGAGGGGACATAATAGCCCAAGCCTTTGTTTTCCTCCCACGCTTGCTTCCCGCATCAGCAGAAGGGTGGGGCAAGCCAGGACATCTAATAGTCCTATTAGCCTTCCAGGACAAGTAGTGAGAATTTTGAATATCAAAATTAATAAACAATATTAATTTTGAAAAATATAATCTTACATTAATTACTCCTCCATTACAACAAGTCTTGTGAGGAGTGGCTGAGGGAATGAGGATTGTTTAGTCTAGAGGCAAGGATGCTGAGGAGGGACCTCATTACTCTCTACGATTACCTGAAAAGTGGTTGTAGTGAGGCCGAGGTTGCTGTTCTCCCTACTATCAAGTGATAGGACAAGAGGAAATAGCCTCAGATTGCACCAAAGGAGGTTTAGACTCATAGTCATAGAACTGTTGAGGCTGGAAGAGAGCTTTGAGATGATTAAGTCTAAGTTCTTACTAGAGCTCGCAATTCCACCACTACTGCTAAATTACTATCACTAACCATGTCCCTCAGTACCACATCCATGTGCCTTTTAAATGCTTCCAGGGATGGTAACTCTGCCACCTGCCTGGGCAGTCCACTGTGATGCCAGATATCACCTTCTGTGAAGATTTTTTTCCTAATATCTAACTTGAACCTCCTTTGGCACAACTTGTACCTGTTTCCTCTTCTTCTCTCACAAATTGTCCTGCCACAGATCTGGTAATAGAAAAAAAAATCTTCACTGAAAGGGTGGTTAGGCATTGGAATAGGTTGCCCGGGTAGGTGGTGGGTTAACCATCCCTGGGGGTGCTAAAAAACATGTAGACATGGCACTTCAGCACATGGTTTAATGGCTATACTGATGGTAAATTGATGGTTGGACTTGATGATCTTAGGGATCTTTTCCAACCAAAACAATTTTATGGTTCTATCTCTCTCTCACAGTGTTCCATTCAGGGAGCATCCCTCTATCAGGACAAAATCCAGATACCAGCTGTTAAGTGTTTTTTTCTTCACTTATTTCTATTAAACCTCAGACTGACTGGCGGTAGAATGATTAAATTGAACTTGCAGCCTTTAGGCAATTTCAGATAAAGAGATAAGGAGGGTATCATTCACTTGAAGAAGTTTTATTTATTCACCTACTTATTCTTGGTGTCCACTTTGAATTTTAATCAGATGATGGAGTCTTAAAGCTGTATGATGGAACAAATTCCTGAAAGGTCTCTCTGGCTCAGTTCACTTTTATAGTATTTTTTTACAGATGCAAATGTAAAGGTTAGTGCTGAATTACTAAGTAAAATACACAATAAAGAGTTTTCTAGAGTGCATTAAAATTGAATATACGTATACACTTTCTGTTCATCTCCCTTCACAAGAGAAGAGATGCTTCCAGAAGAGACAATGAATTTAGTGGCAAGCACAGCAGATTTCAATGGAGATTAATTTGCCGTAAGGCTGAATACTCAGCAATAGAAAGAAATGAGATTTGTTTGCCTCCAAGTTTTTCCCGTTTTAAAGCTCTGCTCCAGCTCTTTAGTGATGAGTAATCCCTGACATTTCCACCTCAAAGAGCACTCTAACACCTTGGTTCAAGCGGGATGGACTTCAGCTTGCCCTGAAGGTATGTCCTTTCTGCTGCCTGCTTCGATGAGTGAAAAATTAAGACCATTGGGTCTTTATGGATTTTCTGCCTTGATGCAACTAAAGAGCTGTGTATAGAGGACTTGACTAAAGAGCAATTCAGAAGCAAGACTCATAACAGAGGAACAAAGCCCGGGCTCAAGGCAAGGGTATCAAAACTCTCTTTTAACATAAAAAAGAACTCGGAAATCCTGCATCTGCCAAAGAGTCACCTTAGTAACACAGCTGCAGCACTCGGCAGATGCCAGTAACCTTTGCACCTATTTGAGCAGATAGGTTCCAAAAGCCTCCTGAAAGCTAAAAAAGCCCACACAATGTTCAAATTCCCTACTGAGTGCATCAGAATGATGCTTATGAATCTTGTCTACCCTTGTAGCAGATAACAGGGATTTTTAGTAGGCCTTCGAATGATCCTAAAATTTCTGCTTGCCTGCAGACTGGCATACAACACTGAACAGAGAACAGATGGGATTCAGGAAGGTGAAGGGGCCAGCCTCCATATCAAAAAAACAAATCTTTCATTGTGCTCTTAGGCTTGATGAAGCACCTGAAGTCCTACTGTGAAAGTATCAGCCTAGTCACACTAGCAGGATCCAAGAGCAGTTCTGTTTTCACATCCAGCTTTAAGGTCATCCTGGGAAGGGCAAGTGAAGTCTTTGAGAATGGGTAGTGAGCAGTGGGTAAAATCTGCCTGTGCTCAGGAGCCTAATCAGAGCTAACATTACAAAAGGGCCATAGCATCAAGAAGGTAAACAGCAAATGTTTATCCAAATGGCATCACAATACTCCACACTTGAGAACTGTAGCACCAGACATATCACATCCACCAACACAGTCCTGCAGTTTACCAGGAATACACAATCTGTGCATGGAAAAACCTTGGCAGCCCAATATATAACTTCATTCCACCACAAGCCAGAACCTTAACTCATGCTTGTCTTGTTCAGCAGCATTCTGGATCATAGGGATATTCCACACCATAGAATGCTGTTTGAAGAATGCAGTTTCTTCAAATTTTAAGAACATCTGCAACATTTTATTTAACACCAGCACTGTTTTAGAGATAAGCAGCAAGCCTCTTAAAGAGGGAGCTTTATCCCTGATGTCAGATTCTGTGCCACAAACACAAGCAAAATACCATAAACAAAGCCAGAACTACAGAGCTGGAAAGCAGAGTTATACACACAAGGGTGCACGTGCAGTGTTGTACATGAAAAACATTTCCACAAGACACTGGAACAGGTTGCCCAGGGAAGTTGTGGATACTTCCTCCCTGAAGGCATTTAAGGCCAGGCTGGATGAGGCCTTGAGCAACCTGCTCTAGTGGGAAGTGTCCCTGCCTATGGTGGGGGGTTGGAGATGGATGATCCTTGAGGTCCCTTCCAACCTAAACCATTCTATGCTTCTATGATTCAAACTCTCATGGTGACACATCTTGCTGGTGTGCTCAGATCATGTTGTTTGGGGCTGGAGTAATTTGGGTGTTTTGTTTTCCCCATGAAAGTTATCAAAAAATACAAAAGGGTCATTTTATTCAAGTCAAGCTTCTCAGAACCAAGGTAAAGTGAGAAAGCGACCTGCTTAAACCTCACTTACTAAGAGATGGGGGAAGAACTAACAAGATAAAATATGGAGGAAGAGGCTCAATCTCTTGACATTAGTCATCCATGTGCAAGCTGGTCACCAAGGCTCATTTTAAGGCAGGCAATGTTCAAATAGGCACTTGTAAACCACAATTCCCATACTAAGATATACTTCCAAAATTGCTTATTATCCATGACTTAAAGGTCTGCATTTCTCCCCATAGACAGTAATAAATGTCCACAGTGACTAGTGCAGGAGGAGATAATCCTCCCATAAATAGGTGACGGACTTCATGTTAGGTTCCCTGTACCAAGGCTGACCTGCTTGATGTTCATCAGGGAAACGAACAGAAGACTGAAGTGTGAGGACAAGCTGAAGAAACATCAAGCATACAATTGTCTGGGTACACTGTACCACAGCAAGAAGCATACTAAAGATGTGAGGTATAGACTGAGAAGCAACAAACTAAAGAATTCAAAGCTCTCTGAAAAATGTATAGACTCTTATGTTCAAAGACAGATGAATAATTAGGACACCAGGAACATAGATAAAAAGCTTATATCCAAATAAAATCAAATACTCTTTGATGAAATCAGATCTATTGGCCTGAGCAATCCTCTGTTGCAAGTCTCAATAGTTTTCTGCCTGCCAGCCAACCTGGGATGCAAATAATGGTGTCAGATAAAGTGAGGAAGAACAGCCAGACCATATACACTTAAAGGAATGATTCATTTCTACACTCAAAATTATACTTCCCCCATAAAATACACTCCACTGATGATGGAAGGATGTATTCATATCGCTTTAGCAGAGTAAGAGTCAGCCTAGTGGTAGTTGCTGGGCAGCAGCTGACACATGGTAACATGATGGAAGAGGACAGGGAAATTAGCCTGTCAGAGCATGATCCTGAGCAGCAGCTTGGACTGCTTACATGAAAAGATGGCTCTGATCCCAGAAAGCACAAAATCAAACTAACGTTTTCCCAGTCACAGTTGGTGGGGAAAATCTACAAGATGTGTTGAAAGTTCTTGCCAAAAAGCCAGAATTGGGACATAAGAAAAATAAAATTAGGTGAATATCTCTGTATGAAATTGGACTGTGTAGAAGCAGTCTGCAAAGAGTATGTCTGAAAAACAAGTCTGTTGCAGGGTCCTAAATTTGCTCTGTAAAGGGAAAAGGGTGATGATCACTGAAGAATAATTTGAAGCTCAAACTGAGAAAAAGATTGCAGACCAAGAAAATTACAAGGTGTGTCTTTTCTCTGCACTTCTGTGTTACAGGTGAAAAGGAGAAGGTGCCATCATTAACACATCAGAAAGTGCATTCCTAGAAGGAAAATGAACTAGAGGAAAAACACAATACTTTTCAGCCTCAAGAGCACAGAACAGAGAAGTCATGTCTGACAAAACTACCAGAAATGGCCCATTATGTGGAAGAAAGTCATATGTAACAAACTCAAACTGCAGTGAAAATGCTTCACAAGATGACAACAGCCACATCTTTTCTAAAGGCACAATAAGCAGCTCAGTACTGCAGGAGAAACTTTTGGTAAGGTCTTGGAACAACATTCTGTAGAACAGATGTCACTTCACCCAATGCAAAGAAACATCATTTTTCTACACCTGCAATTAGACATAGGAAGGATTTAATAAGATTGCCCTTACTTAGGGAAAAAGGGGGGGGGGGGGAAATCCACAAAAAGAAACCTACCAAAACCCACAAAACCCTGCAGCACAGGAGATAACTGCCCCAGCACACGAAAGGACATAACTGAACTTCTGTTATCTTACATTTCTTTCATTTAACTCCGAAATAATACCTCTCCTGATTCACCCATTGTAAGACTACCCCTGACAGTCAGGTACAACTAGTCACCATCCTCTCCATTCTTAAATTCAGGAAATTCCAATCTGCTTTGTTTCCTCATTTGAAAATGGTGTTATCTTCCTTCAGCTCCAGCTGAATTCTTGAGATATTATCAACCAGGAAGTCCTTATTCATATAAATAGTAAACAGATCCCCAAATCCCCAAGGAATTCAAAATGGGATAGTGAACTCCTAAACAGCCAAGATTCACCCAAGGATTTACAATCAATACCCACAACACAGAAGCCATTTCCCCTCAAAAAATTTCCTACTTCAGATGTTGTAGAATTGTGGGTTTACTCCTTTTCACAGCCTCCCAAGAGGCTACAAAATGTTAAAGTTAAGATGCTAGACCCACTTGTGAAGACCCCTTACAACAATCCTGCAGCCACCAATTGCCCTCAGACAATAGTATTGTCTGCTTCTGGGAGCAAAGTGGACTGCGAAGCTTCACCAGCACAGAGGAAAAAAAAGGAAGGCAATAGAATCACAGAGTATTTTGATTTAGAAGGTACCTTTAAAGGTCACATAGTCCAACATCCCTGCAGTGAGGAAGGATATCCTCAACTAGATCAGTCTGCTCAGAGCTCCATTCAACCTGACCTTGAACATTTCCAGTTATCTACTACCTCTCGCGGTAATCTATTCCAGTGTTTCATCACCCTCGCTGTCAAAAAATTCTTCCTTACATCTAATCTAAATCTCCCCTCTTTTAGTTTAAAACCATTATCCCTTGTCCTGCAGCAGGCCCTGCTAAAAAGATTGCCATCATCTTTCTTATAAGCTTCCTTTAAGTACTGAAAACCTGCAATAGAGTATCCTTGGAGCTTCTTCAGACTGAACAACCCTAACTCACAGACGTTCTTCATAGGAGAGGTATTCCAGCCCCCTGGTCATTTTCATGGCTTCCTTCTGTGTCATGGAGTTGAGTTGAATCCGCTGCTGATACTCCATACCATGCTACAATCACACCAGCTTCAAAACTGAAGTGCTGGCTGAAGCAAAGTGTCATGGGGCTCAAAGTTCAGATTGTAACATGAGCGGCATTCACTTTCTGGGGTGTTGGTCTTTCTGCTGAGTGGGTTCCAGGCTGAGGGGAGAGGGGAGGTCACTGGCTTCTGCTGCTGCTGCTGCTTGTGCTTTTTGCTATGCTGTTCTGCAAATAGCCTAAAGTAATTGTGCACTGGATCATTCCCATTAAAAATCTTTATCTCAACCCAGAAGGGTTGTTGTTTGGTTTTTTTTTTGTGTTACTTTCCCTCCTGTCTGTGTGGGAAGAGAGGGGGATTTGTCAGAGCAGGATGTGTTAACTCAGGGCACTCTGGACCCACTCCAATAGGCTCTGTCCTTCCTGTGCTGAAGGCTCCAGAGCTGATATAGTACTCAGGTGAAGTTTCACCAGAGTGAAAGCAGCAGAATTACTCCTGGGGCTGGCCATGCTTCTTTTGATGCAGCCCAGGATATGGTTGCCCTTCTGGGCTGTGAGCACACATCACCACTTCACGTTCAGCTTTTCATCCACCAGTACCCCAAAGTCTTTTCCCCAGCCTGTACTGATACTGCAGATTACCCCTAACCAGCTGCACAACCTTGCTCTTGGCCGTATTTAAGCTCATGAAGTTCATATGGGCCCATTTCTCAAGCTTCTCCAGGTCCCTCTGGATGGCATCTCACTCCTCAGGTGTTTAAACTGCATCACTCAGGTTGGTGTTGTTGGCCAGCTTGCTGAGAGCACTCAATGCAGATGACAGTATTGAAAACAACAGATGTCATGTAGCCAGCAGATGACACCGAAGAAACTCGCCCTACTTCTATATCACATAGAATCATAGAGTGGTCTGGATTGGAAGGGACTTCTGAAGGTGATCTAGCCCAACCCCCTCTGCAGTCAGCTAGATCAGGTTGCCCAGAGCCCTGTCAGTCCTCACTTTAAATACGTCCAGGGATGGGACCCTAACCACCGTCCCAGGCAACCTGTTCCAGTGTTACAACTACTCTCGTGGTAAATAATCTGTTCCTAGCATCCATCATACCTTCCTTGTCTATCTTCCACTCTTCCTTTTTTGGGGGAAAGATGGATCCCTCTCGCAGCACCAGAACAATGTTTAAGCTGCAGAGTCCATGGAGCTCCCTTTCTCAGGTTCTCATACGAGGCAGAACATGTCACTTGCAGCACAACAGGGCCAAGACTCAGGTTAACATGCTTAAACTGAGTGTCCGAAACTGGGTCAGGAGCAACCCCTGCTACAGAACCTGCTTACAGCAGGAAATGTGCATTCAAGTAAAGATTCAGGGCCTTCTAATTCCAGATGCACCACTTCCCTCAGTCTGGGCCCTACTGAGACCACTCTGGTGTGTCTAGGAGTTACTATGAGGAGACATAAAGGCTAATGCAACTTTCCTATAAACTGATGACTAACTCGAGAACAATGATAGCATCTGTGCTTGTTCCTCCCACCTCCTTCTGGGGAAACATTGCCACCTTGCTTTGCTGGGGCTCCAAAGGAATCAACATCAGAAGCTTGGAAGTGCTTCTGGACTTTTAGGAAAGAGAAAGAAGAGTTTTGCATTTTCTTCCCTTGCCACAAGCTGCTGGAAATCATAGTTCAAGTAAGGCATCCTTGACAAAACCTAAAGATAAATTCTACTTCTGGAGCAAAAAGATTTCTGTAGCAGCTGGTGAAGCTAAGCTTTGGAGAAAGAAGTCCACTAGCCCCATATTTATGGGCATTGTTTACTCAAAGCTGTAAAAACTAGCAATTGTAATAAAAACAAATGGGCCAGTTTATCCCTCTGCTTTGATTTCCTTTCCAGGTGATTAATGGCTGCATCAAGAGACCTCATTACAACCCAAGCTTCTTCTCTGGCATGGTGTCCTGGAGGTCCCGTGTACCCCAGAAATTTCCTCTCCCTCTGTGGTTTGAATGGGAGAGGAAAAAGGCGCGAACAGACCTGTTTCTGCCTCCCTGCCCTGCAGGCGTGAAGGGGGGAGCAGGGGGGACCTTTCCGGCACGAGGAGTGCCCCGTGCCGGGCCCGCGCTGCACCCGGCTGAGGATCGGCTGTGAGCTGTTCGCGCCTAGGAAGTGGTAATTCGGCTCTTTGTCTGAGAAAGGGATAAATANTGGGGAACGCTATATATATTTAATAGCACAAATCCTTTTCCAATTACTGACTTAAAATTAGTCAAGTTTACCTGTGGCATCCTGTTGTGTAGATATTCTCAAACAACCAAGAAAGAACCTGCTAATTAAATCTAAATTATCTTCTGTATATAGTTTTGGGGGCAGGTTTTGGGAAAATAAAATAACTCTATTTTTATAAATTCCTGACTTGGCCCAATTAATTCCTGCCTCTATAACCCATGGTAATACCAGATTGTCTTAGGCATGGAAGGAGAATGTGTCCACAGACTGAGGCATGTCTGAAATGCATGAGAGCTAGTCATTTCCCTACAGATGTTGTATGGTAGAAGGAACATTAGGAACAGGCTGTTTTGGTGAGAAACTGGGCTAGGCAGAAAATAAAGACTAAATGTTTTTCAAAAAAAACCCTACCATACAGGAAAGAAATTTGGAAAAAAAAAAAAAAGGTAATGACAAGCTGAAAAGTTTCCTCTGCACTTTAAAACCTAATACTGAACTATTTCACATGCTGACTGGGAAAAAAAACCAAACAAACAAGAGGTCTTCAGACAAAAGAGACTCAGACTTCACCCCAATACTAGAAGAAACTGGTCAGGGATCTTCTGGACAAAGCCTAAACAGTCTGTTTGATGTCAAACAGAAACGTTTGACTTTATGTTGTAATTGTATAGCTCAACACAGACCTGGCTTATGAAGAAACTAGTTAGGTGAAGACAATGCACTGATGTCTTGCTTCATGGCTTTACACTGAAAAAAAACCCATCCTTTCACCTGGGGGGTTGACTCACAGCATTTGTAGTTTGCTTTAAACTGATGCTTGAATTAGGACTTGCCTCTCTGTTTTTTCACATCGTGTCCAACAAAAAAAGGAAAGTGGATTAAGCTGGTGGAAAAAAGTTCACTCGAAACCCTTCAATATTAATTTCTCCTAAGTCTAATTGGTACTCAGCACACAGACAAAAAATTGCTATTTCTGCTGAGCCCACAGGATAACCTCTGCTTTTCTACTGCATGACTGGTTTGTAGTGGACAAAAAAGTCTAAACACAGCTTCAACAAGATCAGTGACATAGAGGAGCATCACTAAAGAAGTTAAGAGGTGTTTCAATCTTAGGTGACAAACAGCCTCTCTTTTTTGTACCTTTCCACCACTTCCAGAAATGCTTGGGTGGCTCAGAACTGAGATGATAATGGTCAATTTCATTTTTTTTCCCCTCAAACTTAAAATCTGGGGTAAAAACATGTTCACTTGGGTCAGACAAAACACATTTTAATCATTTTTAAATAATCCAGCTTTAGCAACTTGCAGAAGGTACTGTAAATAGAAATGCCATTCTGAGGGAAGGCTAACTTTTTTGATAGCTTCTTTAATTCCTTTGTGACATTTCAACTACTTCAAAATCATCTCTAGAGTCTGGGGAAGGGCTAAAGTTGAGCAGTATGTTGCCAGTGATCCCCCTCTCATGAGCGTTTTGTTAACAAGCCTTACTGAAAAGACATAAAAGGAAGAAACAAGAGAAAAGAGAAATCAAACAGAACACAAACAAACCAGAAACAAACAAACAGAACACAAAGTAGAAACACACAAGCCAGAACAACAAGTAAACAAAACAAAAATTGCAGAGCCTGAGAACAAGCTGAGATATAACAGATAAGGCAAGCAACCTGCCATGCAAGAGAACAGTTTCCCATGTCCAGGCGCTGAACATAGAGTGAGACTAGACACAAAAAAGGACAGAACAGGGAAGGGCCAATACTGGGACAGAATGTGATGAGGGTGACTGGGCTCCCTCCTGCTCCCAAGGTCTGTAAGGTGCACTAGGAGATATTTTCCACTGGCATCCAACCAGAGGCAAAGGAGTGTCACAGGCTTCTCCTGTTGTCCCCAGCTGATACTTCACTTCCTTCTTCCCTAGGATGAACACTTAGTGACAGAAGACTGAATCAGCTCTATTGGCTACTGAATTCTATTCCTCCAGGCTGAGCTAGTTCTTTAGTCCAGCTTCTTCTCAGTTTAAAAATCTTTAGCCAGTTTTTGGTCTGAGGTCTGTGCTAACTGGATCCACTCACCATCTGAATGCATCCAGTGCAGCCATGCAGGTTAGCCTGCACCAAGGAACCCTACACCTTCCCAGCCCAAGAGGGAAATCTTGTTTCCTCTTTGAGGGTCCACACCAGAACTGTTTAGAAGACTCTCTTCATGCTCCACCAATGCTTATACTACAAAAGTTTAACAACAAGGGGATATAAATGGGAACCACATGTCTACCAGGAAGATTTTTCATTCAAATGTGCTTTACTGTGTGATATATGCCTTTAATTACAGTGCGAGCATCTGAGTGCATTCACTGCCATTACAGACCAATCTTTCATGTTTATTGAGCATAAGACTACGACTGGCAAAGCAGGAGAGGCTCAAGCATTAGCCAGAGTGGGACATCAAGCTACTATTACATGCTTAGCTCTTCCTTTCCTCCTTCTTTCAGAAGCCCTGTGCCACTATCTGTAGGGTAACCAGTTTTTTTCAGACTACTGAAAAAGATTTCACATCATCTAACCACCTTCCAAATTCATATAGGATTTTGCTGTTATTTCTTTATGTGCAAGAAAACGTCATTCAGAAATTGTATATGCAGACATTAATGAAAAAGGTTTAGCAATGCCTTAGAGCGTCGTTTGATTCTGAGGCACAGCTCTTGCTCATGTAAAGAAAAAAATTACATGCCTTGGAAGAAATAAATATTAGTTTGGGGTCAAGCAAAACACCTTATTTTGGCAAAACTAAAGCAATATATTTTGCTCTGAGTTATATCATCTGTTATTTAACACTCACACTCTCCTGACATCAGCCTTACTTCTCCATTCATTAATATTTTCCCATGCAACAGAGGTTACTCAAGACAGTTCTTAAGTTATGTGACCCTGCAGCCACTGAGCAGACGTCCACCTCAAATCAATCTACCTCAGACAGATGAAAATGCTGTGAAGCTGCTCCCACTCATGGTCAGCCTGGGCAGAGTCTGGTGTCCACCCTTCTCACCAGCTAAAGAACTGCAAATTTCACAGGTCCTTAAGACCTGCACCCCACTTCTCAGAGGTGTTGTGCAAATCTTTTTCTTCACAAAATCTGAACAAACTGTCCACATTCCTCTTCCCCATTCACCCTATGAGGGCACTGTGTCCCCTCTCCCTGCGGCCACGGCTTCCGTCAGGGATTTGTGAGGCAAATAAAGGAAGGTCACAAAAATGTTTAGTGGCCACTAAATTGCAAGTTTTCTAAGAGAGGAGCTCATATGGGATCTTACCAGATTTCAGGAGCTGACTTGAAGCTCTGAGAAAACAACGGCATTGCACTGGTCCAATGTGCCAAGCACGTTTCGTATAAGCACTCAAAATCAGGGCGAGCAAAGGCTGAGCCACACAAAAGATACCTTCTGGTGGACGAGGAAGCTTCCAGCTGGGCACTGAGAACAGAGGCTGTTCAAATTAATCTCACTCTGATCTCACACTTCCCTGCCTGCCAGAGACTACTGCAGCCCTTCTGCAAGCACACACAATAACAAGGCCATGAAGCTGGAGGGGTTTGCTCTGCTCAGTGGCATTAGCGCATCAGCTCAGCAGGTTCACAAGCCAAGCACTTAGCTCTACACAGCACAGGTTTCACTCAGTCTAAGGCAAAGATGCATACACCAAGAAACACATCACAGACACAGCTGTCATACAACTTGGAAAGAAATCAGAAAAAGGCAATAGTATCAAGAGTGACCCAAAGAGGGTCACTCTAAGAACTGAAGAATTTTTCCAGGAGTTGTAGAAGGGAAGCAGAGAACTGTTTAGCTGTATACAAATGGGATAACACCATGGAGATGGGAAGCTTTAAAAGGCTGGCATGGATGACAAGACAGAGACAGATGTTTCTAAACCTCACAGACCCTTCCTTAATATGCTTCCTAAGATAGTTCCAGACATGCACTGAAAATACTGATTTTCCTAATTTCCATTTTATCACAGGCCACATCTCATGGCAATGCAGCCTGCAAAAGGGACAAAGGGCCATATTCTCAGCTCTCTGTTAGGAGACCAGGAGAGATGGCACAACCAGTATTTCACTGGTTCCCTAGCCTGACAGGACATAATGCGCTACCTCGAACTCTTTTGGTCGTGATACACTTTCGATGCCATCCTGAAAGGCTTCTGGGAATCTACAGTTGATAAATGGTCACTGCTTAGGACACATACAGGTGCTGCACTGGGAGGAATCCCTGTCTGGACAACTCTGGTCCCCACATATTGACTGTGCACTAATTACCTGGGACCAACGTCAGATACTGGGCCAAACCAGCACAAAGAAAGGTCCACCATAGTTAATGGGAGTCATGTGTCCCCCAGAGGAAAAGACAGGTGCTGCCTACAGGACAACTGAGGATGTGAAATAAATTCTATTAATAAAAAGATTATGAAAAGAAGGTTAAAAACTCAACTTTTGTTAGTGCTGAATATGCAGCTCCAGCAAATATTATCTCCTATTCAAATACCTTAGCTCTTGTATCATCTTCTACAGTTTACTATTAATCATTACCACACAGTTGGCATATCCTGTCCTATAATAAATCAACAGAACAAAAGTTTAAGATGAAATGGCCCATACACCTTAATTCACTGGATGCTTCAAGTGCCCAAACAAACCTGCCTCTGCAAGCTTGAACGTATAATATCACGGAGAAACTCAGAATTTAGGTCAACCTTACTCTCCTTCTCTCCCCAGTCAGCTCTGGTCTCCACCAAGGGCTCATCTAGCTTGAAGATGGTCTCTGATACTGCTCTTATTACAATCCTATTAAAATCCCATGGGGTAATTCAGTCCAGTTTTCGCTAGCCAGATTTCTTATTGGCCAGACTCCTTGGCAATCCATGCACTGATAACAGACAACTACTGAATGGAAAAGCAGAGCCTGCTTACACAGGTACCTAGCTCTACACACACACACAGAGCCAAGCCAGACATTGTATCTAGAGAGGAGTTTCGCATCTGGAGAGATCCATATCCTTTCCTCTGCTTTGAGCAGGATCTTTCCAGATGTGAAACTCATTGAAGGATATGGATCTTTCCAGATGTGAAACTCATTGAAACTTATTGAAAGTAAGAGATGGCCCTTCCCTGTGCTCCACAGGGATTCAGTTTATCTTAATTCCAAGGTGTGGGAGAGACTGACAATATCACTCATGCCCCAGCATGAAGGGCAGCATATGGATGTTTACAGGAGGAACCCAAATGAACAGCATCATTGTAAATGCCAGCCACCATCAGGAACAATTTAGCTTGACAGCTGTAGCATAAACTGTCACTGCACTGAGGCATCGGTGCCAGAAAAATCACCAAATGATAAACTTGCATGTTTCAGGGATCCCCTAGGGCTGCTGGGCATACACCACTTACACTGTCAGCTCTGATTCATCCATCACCCAGTTCCTGCAATCAAACAGTGGAAAATTGTACCTTCAGAATAAATGAATCTGCAATTGCAGAAGGCGGGGGGGGGGGTAAGAAAAAGAGAAAAAAAGTAAGCTCTTACCTAACCTCTCAGCAGCTCTCTGGGTTTCTATATATTCTGCAGTGTGTATTTTTAAGCTGTTTATCCCATAATTAGAAGTCAAGGTACCTTCAATCCAAGTTATAGAGCAGGGTGAAGGGAAAAAAGCCCCCACAAAAATCCAACAATAAGCAAATCTGATCTAAGACAACAACCATAGTTAACAACAAGTCACCAAACTTGATACAAAGGCAACTTTAATTCCTGAAGTTAACCAATATTCACGGTGATGGTACAGTGGAATTCAAAACATAAGGGAAGGCTGCAGAAGAAAAACAGCAGCTTTCATACTGTCACTAGAGAAAAAAAATCATCTGGCTAGGGAACATTGGACTCAATTTTGCAGCAGACCTTTCAGGTTTGTCACATTTGTGCTGCTGGGTATGTGTGCCTAACTATTGTGGACTTGCACGATCTGAGGAAATCAACTGGCCTGAAGCAAGTGCCACGTTAGGCAGAGGACAAAACCAGAATCCTGTTTTGGCAGGAAAACTTTTGATTACATTATTGTTCTCTTACTCCACGGCAGGAAAGTACCCTTGAGTACAGTATATTCTGCTAACATGTTATTTGTACCTGTGGTAATCACTTAAACACTGCAAATACAAAATGCTACCCAATCTACATTCGGACAGTTTATGATCACAGCCTCCAGTAAAATCTCACAGCCCAAGGTAGAAGGCTGTGAGAAGGACCACATTTTCCTCCTTTTGCACTGCAGAATCCCAAGGATTTTTCTATAAAGCTTTCAATTTTGTTGTGTGCTTCTTTTAGCAATAGTCCTTCTCTCCAAAATATCATCCTTCATTTCAGTGCCTCAGCTCCTCCTTCTATCATGCCCACATCAATTTGGATGTGCCAAAATTTTACTGCATCATGCCCTAACTTTCATTTTATAGCAGCCTATCGTTCCATAAAAATCAATTGCACTGAAACTAAAGAATTTTATTACACTGGAAGAACTTCTTGTAACTGCCACAAAACTGTTGTAAGGCTTCTACTGAAAAAAAAAACAACACCACACACACAATCAAGCAAGCAGTCCCCCAAAAAATTTCCAACAAATAAACAAGCAAACAAAAGAAACCACAAAAAAAAAGACCCAAAAATCCCACAGCTAAACAAA
Organism: Tricholaema leucomelas; assembly: GCA_013400475.1. Taxonomy (NCBI): domain Eukaryota; kingdom Metazoa; phylum Chordata; class Aves; order Piciformes; family Lybiidae; genus Tricholaema lacrymosa; species Tricholaema leucomelas. The sequence goes on along the minus strand of WAAF01017501.1, from coordinate 263,488 downwards.
CAAACCTCATCAAACACACACACAAGCTTGTGCATACTCTATACAAACAGGCCACCAATCTTCTCCCAGACAACCTATATGGAAGATCATGTTGAACTATGAATTAAAATAGGACTAAAGACATACAGAATTTGCAATTATGAATAAAGACCTCTCCTAGAAGCATAAATGGCCTGTAAGAGAATAGGACAGCATGAAAATATTGCCCTCTTTTTTAATTAATAAAGCTTCTTTTCTATTCTAATTGTGAGGAAGCATTTGAAAAACATGATTCCCAAACTTTCCTCAATCACAGAAGCATCAAAGAAATCACAGAATTAACCAGGTTGAAAAAGACCTTGAGATCATCAAGTCCAACCTATCACCCAACACCTTCTGATCAACTAAACCATGGCACCGAGTGCCACATCCAGTCTTTTTTTAAACACCTCCAGGGACAGTGACTCTATCACCTCCCCCATCAGCCTATTCCAATGCAAATCATTCTTTCTGTGAAGAACTTTCTCCTAACATCTAGCCTAAACCTGCCCTGGTGCAGCCTGAGACTGTGTCCTCTTGTTCTGTTGCTGGTTACGTAGGAGAAGAGACCAACTCCCACCTGGCTACAACCTCCATTCAGGTAGTTGTAGAGAGCAATAAGGTCTCCCCTGAGCCTCCTCTTCTCCAGGCTAAACAATCCCAGATTCCTCAGCTGCTCCTCACAGGACTGTGCTCCATCCCCATCACCAGTCAGAAGAGAGGACCACTAAAAATCAGTTGAACACCTTCTCTACCAACACTTTCCTCTGCCAAACTCAAGGGACCAATTCATGACTTCTAAAAGCTTGAGATTGCTGATTGGTTGAGTTTTGACATAGACCAGACCAGAAATCCAGGCCTGGCCTCTCTTTTCACCACTGAAGCAATGAGAATGGAAAGCTGAAACACATATGTCACCATTGAGCATTTGGGACATTTGAATTGTCCATTCCTACTGCGAAGACAGAGGACTTAGAGATGTTCCTCTGCAATGTTTATTCTCCTGAATAATATTGATTACATACAGTGTAGATGAGAAAAAGGAGGAAAGGGGGGAAAAAAGCTGAATTTTCATATGCTGAGGTTGAACTATGAAAACAAGTAGCTGCCTTAACATAAGCAACATCTCATAAACAGGCAGATGAACCCAGGGACTCTGCAACTCTCAGCAGGCAGATTTTAGGGAGGAAACCCAAAAACCCTGTACACTGTGAGGAGTAAACTACATACATATATTGTTTTCTGTGAGAACAGTATAACATACATGTTTTCAGGCCAGACTTCCCATGATGTGAACCCACATTTCCCTGCTGAAATCAATGGACTCACACTGAATTTCAGCTGCTGCATATGTGACTGCACACATCTTTTGTAAACCAGCTCAGGTGTGCTATTAGATCAGAACACGGTCCACTTCCCTGCTGAAACAAAGCACTGGAGGCAGAGATGGTCTGTAGTTACTCAGAAAGAGGAGAGACAGACAGAGAAACCTATTTGCAAAGGGCAACTGGAGACAAACTAGGGTCACAGACCAGCTTTTCACATTACAGAAGTTTGTTTCACACAGTAACCACTAAATTATTTGAGGACAAATGTGCGAGCTTTTTACTGTAGCATAGCAATATAAAAGGAGAGCCCTCTCTGCCCTGTGGCACATGCACAGCTACAACGCTTGCTGATGTGAAATTCCCACATGGGCTCCCCAACCACACAGAAGTTCTGCCGCAGCCTGAAGCCTGGGGGAGAGACGAGGCTGTAAGAAAAGGAACTCCCATAACGTTTCTATAGGGCCAAAAGGGCCAGTGTAAAGGACAGAGTATGATTTAGGAAGTCTGTGTAACATTGCAGCTCTATCACTGTTTACCTGCTGAAGCTTGCATAGTTCACCTTCCTGTGCTTCAGCCCCCCTTCAGCCTCTCTCACTGCCTCCTTGACTCTGCCCCTGTATCAGCAATCACGAAGCTGTGATTTCTGAGCTGTCTAAATACCACTTACATAACAGTGGTAGGTAACATGACCAGGACAAAAGTATGGTAACACTGGCACTGCTAGGTAAACCAGACGACTCCTCCTGGTCATGGCAGAAAGGGATCAGCTAAGAACTGCATGGTGCAAAAATCAGCAGGGCACTCTGAGGTTTACAAAATCTAGATAAGCTTCACTGAGGAGCAGTTGAAACACCAGCTCCTGCCTGCTCCTTTTTCTGGAGTTTCTCTCTCTTTAGCTCTCAGATAACACACCTTTTAGCTTCATAACAAGATTTTGCTAACATAAATGGATATGACATGCTCATCAGGAAAGCACTCTGCAGGTACTGCAGTTGTAGCAATAGACCCCCACAGAAACCACATCACAGATGCTCTGTGGGATCTAGGGCCAACCTGCAGGATCTGATGACCTGACTGGTCCCTGCACATCCTCAATTGCAATGGAAAACATAGCCACAAGAGCAGCTAGAATTAAAAAGCTTGCAAAGACTTTGGTCCTGCAGCCAAGGCTCTGTGTCCAGATCAGGACTGCAAGCTTGCTGATGGTTCCTGTCCTGGTTTACACAGGCCTCTTCCCAGCTACCAGCACTTTTTGCAGCTTATGCAAATATGTCAAAGGTTTGGCAGCTTCTAACAGGAAGCTGCTGATCTACCTCTGCCTTAGGGGAAGATCTGAACACAAGGGACATTCCTCGGCCTACCATTCCCATTCCTGACCACAAGCTGCTGGTCTAGCACACAGAAACGCACTCATCAAGAAAGAGCCTCACAGACTCTCCTGTTGATGATGTAACAAATAGTCAGGTGCTTGCATGGTGGGGATGGTGGGGTACTTCCATCCATCCAGCTGGCTGCCTCAAGGACACCCGTCTCTCCACTCCAAATCATCCATCTTTGAGGACACTAAAGATGTAAGTATTGTCTCTTGTAGCCCACTGCCATCCTAATGTGCAACACTTACAAACAGTGAGGTCTTGTGTTGTCAAAACAATGTGCAAATACTAATTAATGACACCATTACACAGACAGAAAGAATAGTCCCTGTTGGGCAGACTTCCAACAGTTCTCTGCTGCCTGAGTAACTGACAGTAATGGGAGTTGCTGAGTCCCAGATCCTTCTGGATAAAGAATGAGTCTCTTTTGTTAACAAAACATAACAGCTTCTTAATTGCCACCTTACAGAAAGCACTTTTGGTCCAAGGGAATTAAATAATGTCCTTCTATAGTGAATTCAACATGCTCATGCTCAGAATTTCAGGTGCTGGTACTAGACCCATTTTGCCCAAGCTAACTGAAACATTAAAGAAAGACGACAGAGCAGCAAAGCCTAAGAGACTGAAACTATCTAAATTCTCAACACTAAAAGCCCTTAAGCGACATGTATGTCTTTGCAGGTACTCTGCAGTAGTGAAAGCCTGTCTGTATAAGCACTTCACGTGTTATTGTGTAAAGGCTAACATACTTATATGTCTTAACCCACAAAAGCAATTATGCATAACCTTTACATTAGGCCCAGGCTGAACCATCTGGATGCTCTGAGGTCAGGGCTGCATTTTTATCCTATTAAGTTCTATATATTATATGTAGTGCTACTCAAAGTGAACATTTCTTGACAATTCACACCAGCGTACATCAATTGTCACAGGCTCCTCTCTGTCACTTCGGATGTGATATTTTGGGTAAAATCAATCCTATTGTTCTCTAACCTAGAATAGTCACATTCCAAGCCTCAAGGTCTGCATTGGCTCATTTCAGTGAGGGCAAAGGAACCAAACTGAAACTTTCAATAGTCAGTATCAGAAGATATCTGAGTGGAGACAACAGGTGAATTGTGTTGTTTCTTCAGCTGTGGTATCATCAATTTTCCTGCTTAATAGATTTTAGAGGAACCATAAAGCTACCATCAGGCCAACAGAGTTCTGCAAAGCTATGGGGGGTGGGGGGGAGGGAGAGAAAGATGGGAGAGAGGGGAAAAAGGCAAGCAAGAAAAGGGGGAAGAGAGAAAAGTGCTAAAGAGAGAGAAGAGAAAGAAAGGGGAGAGAAAAAATGAGGGGAAGAGAAAGTGGGAGAGGGAAAGAGAAAAGAGGAAAGACAGAAAGGTAGGGAAGTGGAAGGAAAGGTCAAAGAAACCCTTCTGGATTCATCTAACGTCACTGAAGCAGCCTAGTAGGTAACTCATAGCTACACAATACCGATAAAGAAAACCAAAACACTGATAATTCCATCTTTGCTTGCACATCATGTTTGCTCTGTCCTCCAGGGTGAGGGTCATTATAAATTGCAGGCACAGTAGCAGGAACCAAGAAACTTAATGCTTTTTATTGCTTTCATCATATTCGAATTGTATTCCACATAATCCATTTTGCACACATCCAAACAGGAGGGTTGGTTTCAAGTCCCTTGATCTCCAGTAATATAGTAAATACTCACATCTAGCAAAGGAAATTACCTCCTTGACAATCAGTGGAAGCTTGGTCAATATAAATGAGTCTAGGGTGCAATTTACCTCATCCTGAAACAGTCACCTACATTTGCTACCAGAAATCTATCAACAGCATCCCCTAGATCTTCACCAACCACTATGCGCAAGCCTCAGTACCAAATAGAGGTGCACATTGCTACAGTTTAGATCTCTACAGTCAGGCAAAATACATCATGGCCTCCAGCATTCTTACGCTCCAGCCTTCTTCATTCGTCATGTTTATTCTTACCTGCTGTATTTATAACCACTCCTCACCTTACTTAGGCTTCAGATAAAATCAATACGCAGCCAAGATTTAGCATGGCCCAGGAATAAACCATCAGATCCTTGCTCCATTGCAATAAAGTAGATTGCTTCAGCAGAAGAGCACGCTTAAGCACTGAATGTGCCTCGATCCGTTGATCTCTATATTTTCCTTTTCAAAGTAAAACCTGTTCACAAAGTATCTATAACAAATAAAACGCAACAGGAAAGTCTGTTCTGGCTAAGTCAAATTTCAGGAGCGGTTACTTTCTTTTTGCCACCACAAATCATACCTAGCCCAAAGTTCATCATTTTTGTAGGGCAAAAATCATTGGGCACTTCTGAAGTAGAGCCAGAGTTGGGTAATTTGATTTCTCATCTCCTGGTAAAGCTGTCCAGCTTACCATAATCGGGATGACAAATGCAGAAACATACATCTTCTTCCCAACAGTAATGCACATCGATACTTTGAATGCAAACAATTGTGGCATTTGACTTTATACAAACTACCTGGTGCCCCAACACCACTTAATTAAATCATTTAAACCCTGCTTTTGTTACATTTAACGAGCGCTATATTACACTGCAATGAAACATGCAGCAATACAAATACTTCACAATGCTAACAATTAAGGCTCACTTCACTTATGGCAATTGACAACACAAGTGCTCCTCACTTCATTCAGTTTGTGCATTCTAAATGAACTGGTTAGAGAAAAGGGTGCTTCTTTGCTAATGAGTTTTGTAATCAAGGCATCTATTTTAATTTCAAATTGGCTAGATTGGGGGAAATTGCTGAACTAAATGCCTGGTTCTAATTAGGATTATAAAAATATTCATCATGCAGCAGAATTAGTGCGAGGTCTTGATTTCCCTACATTTGCATATAGTTTTAGTTTAAGAGTGGAAAAAGCCCTCCTGATAAATTGTCTTCCTTTTAATGAATTGAACAAACACTATATCTGTTTTAGTCGTCCTTTCATTTAAAGGCACTGATACATATTCATGATTTGTAAATGAAGTTAAGTGATTTTAATTCTTCAGTTCATTATCATATTGAAGAAGAGACTTCTGTAATTGCCTTTAAATATTCCCAATCTCAAGGGTTTGATGGTTTGGGGTGAGGGGTTTGAGGGGGGAGTTGGGTTTTTTTATTAAGTTTACTAACATTTCAGTTTATCTGTTTGATGGAGCCCTGCCTGCCTGGGAGAGCTGCTGGCAGGTGGCTTGTCCAACGAAGGACACATGATATGTTTGTAGAACCTGATGTTCTCAGAAGAGTATTCAAAAGGCAAGGAGATGAAAGGCTTATTTGTGGTTAAGTCATGGGAACAGGGTTCAGTTTCTGACTTTACTGTAGTCCTCAGTGGTAGTTAGGCAATGAAACGCTTTAATGACCTGTGCCTGAATACACTGTGGATACTCCTGGGACAATGTTTTGTCTGTCAGCTTCACATCTAATTGCAAGCTCTCTGGGGCAGAGATTGCTTCTCAATATGAATGTGTAACACAAAGTGGCAGTCAGTATGACAGAGATTTCTAAAAGCAGTTATTGTAATATGGCTTCTATTAAATATGAAACACTAAACGTTCTTTTATGACTGGGTGAGGTACACATTTTATTCCATTCCTCAGTATGATAGGCCTGTAGGAGTAATTTTTATGGCAGTTTCTCAATTTCTTTCCCCTTTGGGTGAAAAATATGCAGTAGCTGTGCCTCTAGCTCCACTTTGCAGGGTGCTCAAATGCCAAGTGACTGGTGCAAGATAAATTTGAAAGCTGATATTGAATCCACAGGACTGGAACCACAGTCATCTTGCTTTTCAGATTTCAATGAGCCATGGTGAGATATTAGCCCCAGTATGTTCTCTCACGTCATTCAAAGAAACAGTGGTTCTACCATGAGGATCCATGAGCGAGCAGATAGAGCCTATTTTCCTTGATAAAATATAATGTTCACATCTGACTAAGAAAAGCTGAGTTTTACCCAAGAGGTTGTTATTGATAAAATGAGAGGTTGCTCACATTTCTGACAACTAAATGCCAGGTCCAGGATTGCTCCTGAGGACCAGGTGACAGCTTTGAGTTCCTGCTGATTCACATCAAAATGAGATGTGAGACAGCCACCAACCCACCTCTACTCATCAGCCCCATAACTCAGCTCATAAGGAAATAAAACCTATGGGCCTGGTGTGGAGTTCTGTCTCACCTTGGACGTGCAGCAGCACACACTGACTCATCTTGGCACATCTGCAGTGTGCATCTTAATCTGCACCTTAAAGCTGCACTAACTGACATTAGGAGTTCCAACTCAAAATGCAGTATTCTCACCTGAACATAATGCTGAAGTCCCCATGTGCCTACACTGCCACAAGAGGAACAGGAAAATCTGAGACCAGGGGCTGGGGCACTTGCTGGGAATGAAGGAGAATTCAGCTCCCTAGTCTCTATGCTAATGAAGCTGAGCACAGTAGAGGAGGGGGAGCTAAGCCTGAAACCCTGCAGCACTGGCACTCTCTGAGACATAGGGACCAAGGGTCCTTCATGGCACTGACAGCTCACCTGATATCCCAGCTCAGTGAACTACTATGATAGGAAAAGAGGAAATGAGTTGTCTTTTCCTTCAGGTCTGTGTAAGTGATGTCCGACTTCATTTCTTTATATGACTCTTCCTCACAAGGTGCCACATAAAGAGGACAACAGGCAAGAGGCATAAATTGCACCAGGAGAGGTCTTGTCTTTTGTATAAGACAGACTTTTTTACAGAGAGAACAATCAATTGCTGGAAGCAAACTGAAGGATGTAGTGGAGTTCCCCTGACTGGAAGTTTGCAAGATATGATTGTATAGCATTAGAAAATCATATCCAGGCTCCCATTCCCACAAAACATTGGACCAAATGACTTTCAAGATAATTTTCAACCTGAGCTGCCCTGTAAGTCTATGAAAATGGCTCATCACAAAGACGACCAGGCAAAGATGGATGACTACGTGGAATAAGGTGTCTACATTTTAAGAAGAAAAGAAATCTAGCTTTATCCTCCTTTCAGCAAGTCTTACTGGATTTCTTTGGCAGCTGTTGTGGTAGGCCTGAATAGGCCAAAATGGGCTTGCCCAGACATGTTTTGCTGCTCCCCCTCTCTGTTTTGGGGAGAGACAACCATGGGAAAGAGGACAATGAACCTGGAGCCATTGAGTCTGAGGACTCTGGCCTGCCCAGGCTTGTTTGCATCCTGTGGTAAAGAAGGTACACACATGCTTGGCTTGTACCTTGACTCATGCAAGGTCTACATTTTTCCCAAATTTGGGTAAAGCAAGCCTATGGCTTCACCTAATACGGTCAAGCTCAGCTAACTGTCATTCTAATTGGCTACTTCCTGTCCAAAGGCCCATTAGACTCGGGCTATATTGCTGAAAAGAGATGAGCTGGTAACACAACATGCTCTGCCACTGTATTCATGCCTGCTGCTGCCTGCTGCCATTGCTCACTGTCTTATTGTATCCTGAACTGCCTGGAAATTCCACTGCCTCGAGTCTACCAGGAAGAGGTTCTAAATGCCTCCATGTGATCGGCCCGCACAGACAGCATGACATCAGGCTAAGACTGTTCATTGCAAGACATCCTGCCTACACCTGAAAGACTCCTGCCAAGACAGGAAGTTCTGAATACACAGATCGTCCAGAGGAGCCAGGACCAGGACAGAGATTGTCTGCCTCCCTTCCCAGCACTCTGTGAAGCCTGGGAAGAATCAGAAGCCTCAGCCACTGACAAGCCAGACAGAATTCCCTGAAAGTATTTTGGGCATTATTTGAAGCTGTAGCTAGCCCCGCAAGTCAGGAGATGATTTTATGAGTAAATACTTAAAGCCTCTTGTAATTCACCAACTGCCTTCTGCCATAAGCAGAAAGGAGCTTCCTGAGTCCATCTAGCAAGCAAGCAGTATAATTAACTGCAAGCAGTATAATTAACTGCAAGCAGTGTATTGACCACAAGAACTTTCTCTTCCAGTTCAATTAATGTTTCTATTTTTTGTTAGTTATGTCTAGATCTAGCTATTCCTATGTATAATGTTTCCATGACCACACAAAGAACCGATTATTATAAAATTAGTGGTTGGGGGTGGCGAGATTTCTGAATAGCAAAATTAATAAACAATATTAATTTGGGGAAAATATCATCTCTCATTAATTAGTTATCCCTCCATTACAAAAAAAAAACCAAACCAAACACAAACAAAAAAATAAAACCACCACACCACCCCCTCAGCTACCTAATTGCTCTGTGTCACGCTGGGAGCCAGGGCTTGAACTGCAGGGGAGAATTTCCCCTGGCAACAAAGGCACAGCCTTCATGGCTCTGGCTTTCTGTGTCTAAGCCATTAAAGAAAACTTTCCCACATAATTCCACTGTTATCTGTGATTCTTTTTGATAAATTCAGCAGTGTCTAGTCAAAATAGTCGGGGCTCTGACATGTACCACTTTCAATAACTTGCCAATCTCCAATACTGAAGGAGTCTCCCCAGTCAGAACTGATACTGACTGCCAGGTGCAACTTAGTGATACAGGAGAATGTTATCTTGCACATTTCATTTATCACCTCGTTTGAAGAGGTATTAAGACACTCACTTTCTTTTGTTCGCTTCCTGATGAAGATTAAACCCTGTGGAGGGAGAAGTCACTGACTGCCAAACTTCTTGTTTATCCAATGTTCTCAGATTCATAGTGGTGTAGCTGAAGAATGTAAATTTGTCTGCTAATGAATTATTCAGTCTCTCACCTATTCCCAGTGGGTTTCAAATCACAGTTTGGCCTGTAAAGAACAGGTGGAATTCTATCTTATTCTTCAATTTTCTTTTTCTGTTAACAATGGTGATTTTAAATATTTTAAGTACATATTTCCCCAATATTTCCTTTTGTTTTTAAAAATTCTCTTTTAAACACAAGACAATTTTGCACACTGCTCTGAAATAAGCTTCAATGTCATTCTCAGAGAAATTCCACAGCACTGGAAATTCTGCTCTATTTCTACATCCAGACTGATCTATTCTCCACAGAAGTGCTGGATTGTGGAAAGTTGAACTCAGTAAGAATTAGGTGGTTCCTTGGATAAATGAGACAAATCATGAGGCACTTTAAATGTTAGTATTAGAATCACAGAACCTTAGAGGTTGGAAGGGACCTCCAGAGATCATCAAGTCCAACCCCTCTGAAGGGAGGCTGTAACCAGGTGGGGATTGGTCTCTTCTTCCAGGCAGCCAGACACAGAACAAGGGGACACAGGTTCAAGTTGTGCCAGGGGTGGTATAGTCTGGATATTAGGAGGAAGTTCTTCACAGACAGAGTGATTTGCCATTGGAATGGGCTGCCCAGGGAGGTGGTGGAGTCACCGTCCCTGGAGATGTTCAGAAAAAGCCTGGATGAGGCACTTAGTGCCATGGTCTAGTTGACTGGATAGGGCTGGGTGCTAGGTTGGACTGGATGATCTTGGAGGTCTCTTCCAACCTAGTTGATTCTATGATTCCTTAGGGTAGTTTACACAGGGATGCATCCAGGCTGGTTCATAAAATCATAGAATCAACCAGGTTTTGAAAGTCTCCAGAGAAGGAGACTCAACAATCTCTCTGGGCAGCCTGTTCCTGTGCTGTAAAGAAGTGTCTCCTCATGTTGAGCTGAAACCGTCTATGTTCCGGTTTGTTGCCATTGCTTCTTGACTTATTGCTGTGGACCATCAAAAAGAGATTGGCCCCACCCACTTGACACCCACCTCTCAGGCATTTATAGACATAGAACCAATCAGGTTGGAAGAAACCTCTAAGGTCATCCAGTCCAACCTAGCATCCAGCCCTAGTCAATCAACTAGACCATGGCACTAACTGCCTCATGCAGTCTTCTCTTGAACACCTCCATGGATGGTGACTCCACCACCTCCCTGGGCAGCCCATTCCAATGGCAAATCACTCTCTTTGTGAAGAACTTCCTCCTAACATCCAGCCTAGACCTCCTCCGGCACAACTTGAGACTGTGTCCAAGGACTGTGTCCTAGACATATGCCCTAGAAATACAAGATCAATCCAAGATCTTCATCCCCAGACACAATAAAACAATACATCACATATCTGCTGGTAGACTGAGCTTTCACAGTGCTTAATGAAGCAGTTTCTGGTACCTTCCAACAAAGAACATATACCTTTTTCATATATTTCCCTTCCCATCCCACTTTGATACAAGAGTAACTTTAAATGGCTTCCCATACATTTCCTGCAAAAGCCTGTGAAAGGTGGAGGATGAAGCCCTATTTTCCCTTCATGTTGGCTCATACATCCATGTGCCAACGCACACACTACCGGTGAGACCCAGCCTGACTTGCAGCAAAATTGGCTATAACATTTACATAGTGTCCACCATCTGTCAAAGGCCACAGGGGTCCATTAACAGAACCAACATGTGCACACATCAGATTGCACTATTTTATCAATAAAGTAGACACACATAAAGCTACTGGGAAGAGGGCCAAGATTTTCAGCTCACAGGATGCAATTAACCTCCCAGGGTCTGATAATTGCACAATGCCACATGGCTGCTCAGGGGGGAGTAGTACACCCACCTATGCTTGCTTAAAGTCCTGCAAAAATTCCTCCTGCCTATGCTTTATATGTTGTGAGAAGACATCAGGGTCTATGAACTTATTACACATACGTGCCCACACAAACAGAGTTCTTGGCTCAGCCGTACTGCATGTATTTGGTAACATATGAGAGTTAGCAAGGCAGAGGAGGGTCATAATTGGTTACAAAAACTAAGAACAGGAACGATATGCTGTTTTGACTCATACTGAAGTACTCTCAACAATCCTTTGGATACTCCAAAGAGAGATGAAATGGTGGTGGCTGTGATTTGGTTTCAAATGAAAGAAGTAACTGGGACCCACACAGCAAAACATCTTTCAGAAAGCCTGACAAACTCCATCCTTCTCTCTGAGCTTTCTCCTTGCTCCTGAAAATAGCCCTAAGCAGGAAAAAGAGGCACAATGTCCATGTAGAAGTGATAATAAAATATTTGGGGATGAAACTGATGCTGAATTATTTCAGGTGTGGAAAAGAGTGTCAGAAAGCCTTTGGCTTTCCCAGATATGAACGCATACTTCTAGGAGAAGTTCTGCTGAAAAGAAATGGGCTTCTTCTCTTAAAGAAGGAGAAGGTCATTTTTGGTCATACAATTGCTGTGATTCTTGGGCTTTTAAACAGAATGACTTGAGACTAGAAGCTAAAGACCACAAGTAGGTATAAATCCATGTGAAGGATAAACTAGAGGAGTGGGATTATTCAACAAGGCTAGAGGAGGAGCAGTGAGAGAAAAGTAAGACTGCCTGCAGAGTATCCCATGACACCTAAACATACATCAGGAGCAGCTGGAAGCATAAATTTATAATCAAAATTACACATAACAGTAGCATAACAGTGACTGGCTTAAAAAAAAAAAAAATCACAACTAGAATATTACCACTGGAAAGGATCACTTGCTCAGAAGAGAGAGGACAAGCCTTACACAGCACAGATATACACACTCACCAAATTCTCCTAAGCAAGTTAGAAGATGGTAGGAAATTGCAAGTAGCTGGGTGAAAACCTGAGATACCATAGTCTGAAAACAGTTACCACTTGGCCACTGCCAAATTGCAGAGACATGTAAAGAATGTGGTTCCACAAGGGTGTCAGAGTTATATTATTCCATTTATTCATTACTGTCTGAGAATAACAAATATGTCTTCTAAACACAAACTTGGAAGCAACAGTAATTCTGTCAGAGAACACAATTCAAAATGTGCTGGGTTTTTTCACTTGCTTGCTTGAGGGTTTTTTTAGTCAGCTGGATAAGTAGCCTAATATTCTTGTCAAATGTGTTGCCAAATGTTGTCAGAAGTTAGCCAAAAAAGAGGGATGCTTAGGATAAAACAATGACTAAGGCTTGAATCATAGCCATGGAAGTGCAGGTCAGAACAGAGAGGAAAACTTTCAAACAGAAAGATCCAAAAGATTGGCTGTTTTTATTTCACACCAAAACTTTCATGTTATTTTCTATCATTATGCACAAACTAATTTTGAAACTCTTGATCTACACAGTGACCAAATGAAGTACTTATAGGGCACTGGCTGTTGATATTTCATTTTACTGTGTTGAACAACACAGTAGACAAAACAGATTTTCAGATTCATCATTCTCAATAATTTCCTAGTTGACCAGAGCTTGTTCACAACACCATACTATTATTTTAAATTGAAATAAAATTAATAAGATAAATACCAATCTGGAAGCTTTTTTATTATTATTGTTATTTAAGAAATTAAATTAAATCTGCAGACTTGTTTACACATCCACAGTTGTGAGAGGATGGATTAGATTTTCCCTTAATAGCTCCTACTGCTGGGAGTCAAATTGTAAGTAGTTGATTTGTTTGCAGAATTATTTGTATCTAAAGTAGTCATTACAAAGTCTTTTTACAGCTTAGAGACGTAGAAGATTATGGTCTCCCACTGTACAGCATGCAACAAGCCACCTTGTCACATCTGTGGATGAATAGCTGCAGGTTCCAGATTAATGATAAACTTTCTGGTTTATTGTCCTTTCATTCATTTCAACCAAAAGTGCTTCAGAGCAGTTCTATCTCAAAAATCTTGATACATGAAGTGACAAAGCAAGCACTATTTGTTCCACAACCACCTGTTTTGTGCCAGGTGACTCCATGCTGCCTCACAGAGAAATGAGCACAAAAACAAAGGGCAGAGTACCAGCAGCCAGAGAATTAGCTTCTATGGCACAGCATGGCACCTCTTTGTCACCCTTTTCATAACTGCAGAGTAGTACTACTCTAGCCACTTATTTTAGGAGCTCTTGATAGCTCTCTTCCGGTCAGCAGCAGAGAAATCAAATTATCATTGCCACTGGCATGATCCCATGATCACAGCTAGGAAAGAGGGCAGGGCATAGCAGTGTGTGAAGGTGTGAGATCCAGATCCGTCTTTTACGGGAAAACAGAGAGTAATCACAACCATCCTAGGAACATGCACAAGATCTGATGAAGCTACCTAAGGATTTAGGATTTTTAGACTGAAAGACACATTCTTCTTGTCAGTGGCCTAACTCTTAACAGAAGGTTATGCCTGACCTCTGGTTCCCATTTAGCTATGGCAGTACTGTTTTCAAACAGGCAGGAATTTATTGCACCCGCCTCTCAGAAGACTTTATCTGGCGACTTCACATAGCACCTCGGTCACAATCTATAGCATTGCTTTTGTGCTCTAACAACACTGTCCCTTATCTCAGTATCAGCTACAATTGCAGTGAAGCTGCACGATCCTGAGCTACAGTGACCATCCTTCTACAGCTCTGAGCCAAGATGTGACTGAGCACAATCTATGCCTAGGTAACGTTAAGAAAATGTTCCAACTGGCAAAAACAACTTCCTCATGCTTTCAGTCAAGGACCAACTTTCAATCAGCACTTGAAGCCATCTTTCTGAACAGTGACGGAGAGCATTATGAGTGGCTTGAGCACAAAGACTGACATAAAGGCAAAGCCTGAACTTTACATTGCTCCATTTACATTTGACCAACAGGCTGCAGAGCACTTCATCTTTGCTCTTACACCATGGACAAATTTGTTCAGTTCCAGGGACAAAATGTAGGCAGTCTCAGGTGTTTCTAACTCATTTTCCTTGGCTCTGTTCTGAGCAGAATAGAAGCCAAGGTGGGCAGTTTGAAGAAGCAGAATATGTTCCCAGGACACTACTTGCAGTACTGGATATGGGGAGCATAATTACAATCTCAGTGTCAGGTGTATGAACATACTTTGATTTCTTTTACCAGTGGCTAATATCATAAAAAGGTCATAAAATGGCAGCAAAGTACTGGAAGCAGAAGTACACAGAAACAGAAGTACCCAGAAGCAGATGCTCTGCACTCACTATGACTATCTTTGTAAACACATATTCAGTATGTCATATCTAGCTTCTCATATCCATGAGCACCTCATCAGATACTTGGTTTTTTTTTTCAGAGATGTCATTTTACAAACACTAGCACCATTTAAAATCTTAACTTCCAGTTTAAAAGTGGCATTGAACCATTCTGTGACATCAAATAAATAGATTGGTCTTTCTAGCCTGCTTAAAAATCCCCGTTACACTGAACATCTGAGTGTACAAAACTATTTGACATTTGGCTAACTCTTTCACACAGGAAGGACTTGATGCTATGAAAGGCGTGTATTTACAATAGCTTTGTGCTTGCAAATGTCACTGCAGCATCATCAGCAGCATAGCAACAAAGCACCTGGTGTCTGCCACAGCATTCTGTTAGCAAGTAGAAAGGTCACGTGGGGAAGTATAGCAGTAGATTATTGGATTACATTCTCAGTAACTACTTGGGTGAAGACTTGCACTAGCCTTCCAAAGGAAACTTTGTCAAACACGAGTGGCATGTTATTTTGAGTGTGTTTTCCTTAAGCTGAGATGTGAGAGTAGTGCAGAAAATCACAACAAAAGGTAGGAATTTCAAATCTCACCCAGACCACACTCACACACACTTGAGAGGTGAATGCAAAAGCATTAAAAGCATGTGTTTGGTATGCTTTTACTTTCCAGAGTGCATGGATGACAGAAACAGAAGAGAGGAAAGACAAACGTTCAGCAAGTTTTAAGCTTACTAAAATTTGTATATTGGTCATCTGGTCAGCCTCAGCTTTGGCTGTAGCAAAGACTGCTGTTCCAGTACTGAAGCACACACTCTCCAGAAACCACTTTACAAGTCATGTTATACCTGTGTTGCTCAGCATCTTTCAAGACAGATAAGTGCTATGTAAAAGCAGTAACAGACTTAAGAGTTGTTTCACTAACAGAAGGCATTGCAAAGTGACTTAAAAAGTGGCACAGAGAAGCCCAGTTTGCAAGCAGGAAAAGCACTCCCTCACACACAGCAGTCATGACTAACTTGGCCCGAGTGCTTGATCCTCAAAGATCACTCAGCAATCACCAAGGTCTATTGATTTGTATCAATAGGTTTTTTAGAACAAGCAAGAACTCTTTTCATATCTCATACCATCACCACTACGGAAGTTTCAGTATATATTTCCACCCCCCTTAGCAAGCTTGCTTTGGAGTCACTGAGTGGCTTTTGAGCACATTTAAACCTGCAAGCTGTCAACACCAAAACACATCATGATTTTTCACCATCTTTATTAGTGGAGAGTTCTAGACACTATCCTCTTCAACACCTGACTCAAGAATCACTGAAATATTGAATTAATTGCTCACCTTTTGATCCAGACTGTAGGCCAAGATCCACTCCTCCTGCTTAGGGTGGAAGAGCAAGCTCTGGATATAGAAACTCAGACGGTACTTCTGGTAGGTAGCCCCTTCATCAGAGCTGATAAGGATGCTGCTCTCAATCTCTGGATCACTAAGAAGCATAATCTAAATGGAAATACAGCAGAAAAAGTGTTAATGGAAAAGTGAAGCTAAACATCATTTAAAAGTGAGGTCATACAGTACCAATTCCTGCTAGATGTAGTCAGAACATGGCTCAGCAGTATAAACAGTTCATAGGATTTCCCAAATACGTGGTTTTTTAGTATTTTACTGCCATTGTATTTAGCGATTGATAGATTAACTCAGTGATTCTATTTCTTCTATATCACAGTATCACCAAGGTTGGAAGAGATGTCATAGATCATCAAGTCCAACCCGTTACCACAGAGCTCAAGGCTAGACCATGGCACCAAGTGCCACGTCCAACCTTGCCTTGAACAGCTCCAGGGACGGCGACTCCACCACCTCCCCGGGCAGCCCATTCCAGTAGCCAATGACTCTCTCAGTGAAGAACTTTCTCCTCACCTCAAGCCTAAATTTCCCCTGGTGTAGCTTGTATTTATATTTTAATCCAGACAAATTCAGAAAGCCCAGAATGAAGGAAAAACGCTATGTTGCTATCAACTGATTTTGGTTGGGTATAGCAACTTCAGACAGCCACGCTAGGCTTTCCCAGTCCCATTCCAGTCTACCACCTCCCTTCCCGAATGTGGAAGACTCTCTCAAAAGTACACAATAAAGCACTCCTGAGATTGAAGGCTCATTACGTGGCAGTTTGCAGAGCTATGAATGAAAGCATCAACTTCACTGAAAACACAGACTGCCTACTTGGATCAGCCACTGGCATCTGAAAATAGTCCATGTGTGCGTGCGCAGAGACTGACGCACAACATCATATATCCTGATTTCCTTTTATACGGTAGGAGATATTAACGCACTCGATGAACACATATCTTTTCCCCAAGCACAGGAAAGTGTATGAAGTCAATTTGTACAGGGAAGAAAATACTTCTGAGCCTCTAATTTTAATTAGAAAATTATTACAGATATTTTTAAATGGGTTGATCCAGCATTATCAGAAGGTATGCTCCACAGAAATGTTATCATGAAACATGTTGGGGAAACATTATCACTGTCTTATTAACATCTGGAGAAAATGACAGCACATTAAAGCAAATGCCAGTGCCATAAAGCAAAGGCAAACAGTGGGAAATAAATTAGAGCTGTGCTAAACACAGCAGGTTATTGATACTGGAGATGAAACAAATATAGAAACTGCCTTTCAGCAAAAAAAACAGATCCAGAAACTCTCAGCTAGCTGACATCCATTGCAGGTTTGTCACACTTGCATGTCGACATTAACTTGTCTTAGCCAACTTCTCAGTGCCTCCACTTCGAGACTATGATTGGGAAACACATTCATTTTGACAGAAAAAAATCAGTTACAAGGATTAGTAAGACCCTTGGTGCGTTAGAACTTGATCACGCAACAAATTTCAGCGCTTCTTTAATCTTAAGCACCTCATTAACTCCATGAAGTCACCAAGGGAAAGTGAACATAATGTAAATGGCTTCTGATCCATTCCATTAAGAAATGAAAAGGGCCTTTAAAACTAGAACTCAACATTGTTCCAGGATGAAGCCAGCTGTATGAATGCAAGTTAAGCTCAGAGCTCCTTCAACGTCCCTCGTACACGCTGCTTACCAGGCTCATAAAACAACCTCTACCTGTTCCCACACAAAGCCTCAGCACAAGTCCTGAAAGAGCACACTTGCATGATGAACTGGTGCACAGCATGGGAAATGACTCCAGAGGCAAGTGACTCCTTGGAAATTACAGGCCCCAATGCCCCCCACCTAGAAAGAAGCTTCCTTTCTTTCTAATCAGATCAAAACAGGTCTTTCATTTTGCTCCAGACAAGAAAAGTTTCCCCACTCTTACAAGGTGTTTTTTTCTGTCACTGGTGACTTAGACTTCAAAGACATTTGCCTCTGATCCTCTATAGCACAGTGCCTGTGTCACATGGAACAGAAACATAATTTAATAAAAATCACTTCTGCAGAAGGATGCAAGATTGCCAATAGAACAAGATATTCCAGAGAGATCTTGCATTTAAAAGGAAGGATACTTCAGGAATAAGAAGATTTTCCACCTGATGTCGCAGGAGGTTACAAAGTTAATAATGCACCATATTAAAAGGTCACTGTTAGAGTTCTCTCAGATAAAAAACACAACAGCTAACAGTTGCATAGACCCGACACAGAACACAGGGAAAGCACTGTCCCTTCACATATGATCTGCAGCACTTCAGTGGATAGTTCAAGAAATGGGTCAGAAAAGCTGGAAAAGGTGATATTTCCACCAGATGGTTCACAAAGCCAGGCAATTTGTTACTCTGGAAGCATAACAGTTGTTGCAAGATCAAATAATAAAACCACCAAGCTAGGAAAATTAAGAACTAGAGGGAAAGCCAAGGAGTCAAACAGTAATTGCACTTTACTGTGTCGTCACATTAGTCACCCACTCCCCTTCACTTGGATCTGATATCAACTCACAGTTCTTCAAACGGAGAAAAGAGAGCACACGATACCTCCATTGTCACACATCCTCCCCAGCAAGGGTGATTCTACACAAAGCATGATGGAAGAAACAGGAGGCCCAGGGGGGAAAATAAAAGGTTACCACTAGTCATGCATCATAGAATCAACCAGATTGCAAGAGACCTCCAAGATCATCCAAGTCCAACCTAGCACCCAGCCCTATCCAGTCAACTAGACCATGGCACTAAGTGCCTCATCCAGTCTTTTCTTGAACACCTCCCAGGGACGGTGACTCCACCACCCCCCTGGGCAGCCCATTCTGATGTCAATCACTCTCTCTGTGAAGAACTTCTTCCTAACATCCAGCCTATACCTCCCCAAGCACAACTTGAGACTGTGTCTCCTTGTTCTGTTCATGTAAGTAAGAATGGTTCACAGTTTAGTTATGTGGCAAGCAGGGAAAGGAGGGTGGGAGACTCCAGGCTTTTTTGGTTTTGTTTTCCTGCTGAAAGCTGCTGGAGGAGGGGACAAATTTTGGCAGGAAAAACAGTGGGACATTTGTCAAAGGCCTGAAACTGACAATTCTCATTATGGGGCTGGGGTGAAGGATCCACCCCAGTAGTGATTCAGATTAATCACTTTTCATTAAGAGCCAATAAACAAACTCCAGTCAGAATGAGCATTTCTGCCAGCACCCTGTGTTGCCATTTATAATTGCCATAAGGAACAGCAAAGGAGCACCAGAGAGTTGTCAAATGTAATTTATAGGGTTTTAAGATCTAATAATTTTCTATAATATTAAATTAAATGGCAGCCTTTATTAAAAAGGAAATTAAATTTCACCTTGCTAAATTCTAGAATATACACAGACATATAAATAAAATATTATTTTCCGTTACTGTCTTGTCTAGTTTAAGTGGAGCTGGGAAGGGGAGGGCAGGATTGATTACTGCTATGGGGAAGTCCTTGAAAACATATCTGAGACAAGGTGATTTATACTGCATAGTTTTTCCTCTAGAGGCAATAGCATGACCTCCAAAATTCAGTGGACAATGAATGGCAAGCATCAGACAAAACAAGCCTGTGCTGAAAATCAGACTGAACATCATGTAACTCCTTAGGAGAGGAAGGCAAAGCTAGAAAGTTGTCTGTTATGTGGCCTATCTCATTTAAAGCAGGAGCTTTGGGTGCAATGATGGCACACACAAGGCTGTTAGAATAGAATCAACCAGGTTGGAAGAGACCTCCAAGACCATCCAGTCCAACCTAGCACCCAGCCCTATCCAGTCAACTAGGCCATAGCACTAAGTGCCTCATCCACTGTTTTCTTGAGCACCTCCAGGGATGGTGATTCCACCACCTCCCTGGGCAGCCCATTCCAATGCAAATCACTCTCTCTGTGAAGAACTTCTTCCTAACATCCAGCCTATATCTCCCCTGGCACAACTTGAGACTGTGTCCCCTTGTTCTGTTGCTGGTTGTCTGGGAGAAGAGACCAACCCCCACCTGGCTACAGCCTCCCTTCAGGTAGTTGTAGAGAGCAATGAGGTCTGCCCTGAGCCTCCTCTTCTCCAGGCTAAACAACCCCAGCTCCCTCAGCCTCTCCTCATAGGGTTTGTGTTCCAGGCCCTTCACCAGCCTTGTTGCCCTTCTCTGGACACGTTCCAGCACCTCAACATCTCTCCTGAATTGAGAAGCCCAGAACTGGACACAGTACTCAAGGTATGGCCTGACCAGTGTTGAGCACAGCGGAAGAATAACCTCCCGTGTCCTACTGGCCACACTCTTCTGAAGGAACTCCAGTTCAGCAGAAAACCAGACATCAGTAAGAGAAGCACGTGGAAGGGAGATGATTTGGAGACACTATCTTGCAAGTACAACATAAGCTACAACTGAGATCTTTGGTATATGATCAGGAAACACATCCATCTCTGAATACTTCAAGGGGATTTAACGGAGGAAATTAGCAGTGTGGGCTGCAGGCAAAAAGGAAGGAGGTGTCATATTTATATCTGCAATGATGTATTCAGTACTCAAACTATAGAACTAGCCAAGAGTTGGTTCTATTCTGTGATATTTGTCATAGAGCATATAGGACCCTCAAAGGAGCTCCACCCAAATGCAGAAGTGGAGAGGAGGGAAAGTGGCACTTTACCACAGTACAAATGCACTAAAATGACATGCCCTCCTACTCTAACATGAACTAAGGCAGGACTTTAGGAATCTGAGTTCCTACTATCCTGAATAACAGTCCATATGTATCACTGGCTTAATGAAAACAGCTTTCTCATGTTGGTTTCACACAGGCTATGTGCAGGTGGGTGAGCTGGGATGGTGGCACTCTCTCCTTCCTCTGCTCCAAGCTTACCAGGCACAAAGATGATTGTGATCTAGAATACTGAACCACATCAGTAATAAGCTAGGACACTTCTTGTGGGTACAACATTACAACATGCCCAGAATCTACTGATTTTGAGCTACAGATGTCCTGAGCTTGTTTCTGCCTGAATTTATCTACTGCAGTTATGCCAAAGTCTCCTCTGTAGCTTGGCCCTCAGTCCTCTCAGTACCCTTCATGGCTCTGCCCTCACATTAGCAGGCCTGCCCGGCACATCACTTCTGTCCTTTCTCTTCTGCACCCAAAGCAGAAAAGTGCTACCCACACACCCACCCCCTATCACATTACCTGTACCCATAGCAACAGATTCAAAAGCTTTATCACCACTCTTGCTCCCTGGTTCTCTGTTATCCCAACATAACAGAAATCGATTTTGTACACAGCTGAATCTTTTAATAAATTATCCCTAGGAGGAAAAAAAAAAAAAAGAGGGAAAAAAAAAAGAAACATCATGCCACATAAAAGGTGTTGTTAGTAATATTGGTTTCATTGAATCTTTCTATTTTTCTCAGTCAACATAAATTTTCTTTGCAAATTACCAAAGCACACCTCTTTAAATCAGCACGGGAAGGTTTATAGGCACAATATCTGTAGCAGTAGTGCCACTGAGCTACATTAGCAGGAAGCATCCCAGTAAATGAAAAAAGAAGACAGGTTCAAAATAAATGTCTTTCGTTCCCCGAAATACGTAGATAGCATTAAACTGTGGTGTGCTGCCTTCTCATTTTCCTCTTCATTTTAATGCGCTTTTCATAAGTGGTGTTTTTCAGAAGTCTCAGCCACATTCTCATTTACCTATATGAAGTGTTATTTCTAAAAGAAATAACCAAAACCGTTTAAAGAAAATACTCCTACAAGCCACACAAGCCTCCACAGCTACAAAAGAATCCCAGGTCCTTAGTGAAGCATCAGCAATTTGCTTTGTAGCAGAGCATTGTCCTCTTTGCAATTGAAAAGGCAGCTCTGCCACAAACACCGCGGCAAAAGCTAACCTAAGATTTCTTGTTTACATCTTTACAGTGATTTCCATATCAAATGTGCTCAACTTAGAGTGAGAAGAGGCTTTATTTGGCCTCCACACAGTAGAGTCAATTCAGAGGCACTTGAGGACCTTCTTGAAAAACATTTTAGGTTCTTCCTAAAGCCAGGCTAATTCTACATCAAAAACAGGAAAACAGAAACGTGCTTTTAAAAAAATCCTTTTTTGTTCCTCCCTTATCATTTTAAAATGAACAATTTAAAGGATTGTAGGATCCCATAAAACCTCTGCAACTAAGCCTACTTCCCAAAAAGGATTCACTTCAGTTTTGAGTTTAAAAAGCCAACAATTTCCAACACTTTATGTCGAAATGTCAATGCATATGGAAGATTTCCGCTTTGTTTGGACTTACAATGTCCTTTCCTCCTCCTGAAACTGCAAGACCAAAATCAGATGACATTTAAGGGCTTAAAGGTACAAAAATCATTTTTCTTTCTTCAAAACATCAACTCACCACAAGTCTGTTTAATGTGAACAGTTTGGAAATCTCTTAAGAGAAAAGTTTTGGGGTTGTTTCAGTTTTGTTGGGTTTTTTTAATTGCTGAAGCATTTAGATTAGATGTTTGACCACCTGAAATTTCTTACTGGCAAATATTTAATTATTCATTCCTCTTCCACTCCACTCTTCCTCTTTTTTACATCATTACCAGAATTTACCAGCCCTGCAGTCTAAAGATGCCCCCAGAGCTATGCATACAACCTTAATCTCTCAGAACATAGCATACCTCAAGGTCTCCTATGCAAGTCCTTAGGAGGACAGATGCAACTCATGGAAAATAAAATCTCACCTTTTTTTTCTTCTTTTCTTACCACCTGCCACTTCAATTAACAAAACCAAACAGTTTAAATCAGCCCAAACTCCTCTAAGACAAAATGTGTTAAGGTGTCACAAGCAAAAGTTACACCCATAGAAATCAGCATTAAGCTAAAAAATACCCAGAAGTTCTTCTCATGATTTGCACTAGTTTCAAAAGCACAAGTTAATTCTACACAATTCTTTTCAGACGATACTCAGAAATGGCAAGATACCTTCTCAAGGCTCTGTAGATTATTGACTTCTGCAGTAATCAGGAAGCCAAACTTTATTTTCCAGCCACCAAGACTAGCATGTCACCCAGGAAACAATGTGAAATGGCAACAATAAAAGTCTGCTCTAGAGAGAAACAGAATCATATAATTGTTTTGGTTGGAAAAGATCCTTAAGATCATCCTGTTTATTTCATAGAATCACAGAATGTCAGGGGCTGGAAGGGACCTCAAACCATCATCCAGTTCAACCCCCCCTGCCAGAGTAGGATCACCTACACCAGAACACACAGCAATACATCCAGGCAGGTTTTGATTCCTCAACCCCTCTGGGCAGCCTGTTCCAGTGTTGTGTCACCCTCACAGGGAAAAAAATCCTCCCCATGTTTACATGAAAATTCCTATGCCTCAGCTTCCAGCCATTGCCCCTTGTCCTGTCATCAGACATCACCAAGCAGACCCTGGCTCCATCCTCCTGGCACTTACCCTTTACATATTTATAAACATGAATGAGGTCACCTCTCAGTCTCCTCCAAGCTAAAGAGCCCCAGATCTCTCAATCTCTCCTCATAAGATAGATGTTCCATTCCCTTAATCATCTTTGTGGCTCTGACCTGAACTCTCTCAAGCAGTTCCATGTCCCTCTTGAACTAGGGGGCCCAGAACTGGATATAGTACTCCAGACACAGCCTCACCAGGGCAGAGTAGAAGAGCAGGAGAACCTCTCTA
Source organism: Tricholaema leucomelas (assembly GCA_013400475.1). Classification (NCBI taxonomy): domain Eukaryota; kingdom Metazoa; phylum Chordata; class Aves; order Piciformes; family Lybiidae; genus Tricholaema lacrymosa; species Tricholaema leucomelas. Next base: position 239,662 of record WAAF01017501.1, on the reverse strand, counting down.
AACCTACTACCCACACCCCCTTTTAATACACCCCAGAATGGCATTGGCCCTCCTGGCCACAAGAGCACACTGCTGATTCACGGTCAGCCTCCCATCAACTAGGACCCCAGACAGAATCACAGAATCAGCCAGGTTGAAAGAGACCTCCAGGATCATCCAGTCCAACCTAGCACCCAGACCACGGCACTAAGTGCCTCATCCAGGCTTTTCTTCAACATCCTCAGGGATGGTGACTCCACCACCTCCCTGGGCAGCCCATTCCAATGCCAATCACTCTCTCTATGTAAAATTTCCTCCTAACATCCAGCCTAGACCTCCTCCAGCACGACTTGAGACTGTGTCCACTTGTTCTGTGGCTGGTTGCCTGGGAGAAGAGACTAACCCCCACCTGGCTACAGCCTCCCTTCAGGTAGTTGTAGAGAGCAATGAGGTCTGCCCTGAGCCTCCTCTTCTCCAGGCTAAACAACCCCAGCTCCCTCAGCCTCTCCTCACAGGGCTTCTCACCAGCTTCCTCGCCCTTCTCTGGACACGTTCTGGTATCTCAACATCTCTCTTGAATTGAGGAGCCCAGAACTGGACACAGTACTCAAGGTATGGCCTGACCAGTGCTGAGCACAGCGGAGGAATAATCTCCCTTGTCCTACCGGCCACACTGTTCCTGATACAGGCCAGGATGTCACTGGTTCTCTTGGCCACCTGGGCACACTGCTGGCTCATGTTCATGATACTGTTCCCCTTCTCTGCCTTCCAGCAGGTCAGTCCCCACCTATACTGGGGTTGTTCTCTCCCAGGTGCAAGACTCTACACTTGCCCTTGTTGAGTTTCATTAAGTTTCTCTCTGCCCAGCTCTCCAGACTGTCCAAGTCTCACTGAATGGCAGCACAGCCTTTGGTTTGTCAGCCACTCCACCTAGCTTTGTGCCATCAGCAAAGCACACACAAGTAAAGCAGCCCATCTCATTACATAATGATCAATAGCTACAAGGAGATGGGTATCTGCTCCCTGGGAAATCAGACAAGACAGCCATGAAGAAAGCAACAGGTTCCACACAACTACTGGTTCTGAATGGGAAAAGGAAAACATTATTTCAGATGTGGGGCTCTTTCTTGCTTCACATGGTTCAAAAACTTCCTTAAAATGTTGTTAATAACCTAGGGGCATCAGCCAAGCAGTAAAGAGGCACTGTGCTTTCATGAGAGTCAAATTGTCTGGACCTACCCTGCTTTGACTTCTTCTAACTTCACTTCTATTGCCTGAAATTTAACATTAATAACAGATTTAATTAATGAATATAGCACCAGATCACCATCTCTCAGAACCGTAACTCTGTAATCTTAAAGGATGAAGTGCACTGCACCCACTTTATAAGGGTTTATGAAGCATGTGTTATAAAAGTACCTCAACCATAAGGCTTTTATACCTTGGCACTCACTTCAATACAATCCCATAAAATCCAAGCAATCTTTAAGTGTTAAAGGTGACTTTCACTACTGTATTTATTGTTGGATAATGAAAAATGAGTCAGACACCCATGGAAACTGAGCAATGAAATAGAGCTTCCTAAGACTTTTGCACAGGATCTGCATTATATGTACCGTGACCAAAGAACCAAATAGCTCTCTCAAGACCTTTCAGGCACTTCATTCTAACCTTTCTCCCAAACTTACTTCCCATCAGAACTTCTCTGCAATTACAAATCAGCCTCTGCTCTGCAGAATCCCATTGCCTGTCGCTGAACTTTCCAGATGTCAGCAGCTGGTTCTGTAAGCATCCAGCTCCACAGATTTCTCCAGTTGTGCTGCAGACTGCAGCCATGTACTTCAGTAAGTTGGTTTGAGAAGACAGAACATATCTCTGACAATTAAGTCAGGGTGGACTCCATTTGTGAGTTCCTCATCTTTCTATCAGTGAGAGAGGTTTATCAGAGCACAACACACTGTTTGAGTTACCTACAGGTCCTATGTCTCTAGAAAGTTGTATTTTTTGTAGAGAGTACTTGAAAGAGGACCATTACAAAGCAGGAAGCAATAAGCTATAAAATTAATTATTAGCCTAAACCAGTAGGGTCTTCTGGTGATACTACAACACAAAAGAGAACGTCACTGAGGTGCTTGTTCATGTTTATGAATATCCAAGTCTCCTCCGAAATGCAGTATATAACTATCCTGCTGTCTTCTAGACATAGGTTTTGCAAGTTACACCACAATATTCTGCACAGGTATCAAGAACATTTTGTCAATCAGAAATGATACAAGCAGAAATTTCTTGTCCAAAGGGTACACCCTCCCCACAAGGATCAAGCACACAATCAGAAATAATACAAGCATAAATTTCTTGTCCAAAGGGTACACCCTCCCCACAAGGATCAGACTGTTAACTTAAAAAGCCCCTTGTCAGAATTCTGGTACTTCAGAACCAGAAGTAGGAGTGTTAGTTGTAACCAACCCAATATGTGCCTTCTCTCATCAGAAACTGGAATCAGTAGTCCAAGGCAACATCAATCTTTCCTGTGAGGATGAATAATCTATACTCATGAGATACTAGTATTACACTCAGACAGTAAACATGCAGTTAGAGTATACAGTCCCAGCATGTGCCACATACACGGCTCAGTCAAAGAGCACACATTTAAGATGACAGCATCTCACTAATTCTTTCATTTGCTTCTTGTAAAGATTAAAAAGGTTGGAGACACCAGAAGGACTTTATAGAGACTCTGAGACTTTGGTGGCAAAAAAAGATCCATAAAATTAATTTCTATCACCCTCCTGTCTAAAAATCCATGGGAGAGATAACATCCCAGCACTTACAGGATTAACTCCAAGAAAAGAGATTAGTAAAAGCACATCAAATGAGGATCAGCATCACCTTCCCTTCTCTAAGGAGATGTGCATCAGACCACCATGTTTGTTTACAGTGAATAACTCTGGTTAATACTTCTGACCTCTTTTGCTTTTGTACCGAATTACATCCAGATTACAATTATGATAAATTGTTCAGATCTGCACAAATTAAACCAGGCTCTTGGCACTGAAGCCACACCTGCCATAAATGGCCATACCAAAACAAAACACTTCACAGAATTCCAAGCTCTCACGCACACCATCCCCTGTGGAGAGAGCGCTTCATTTAATTACCACCTCCAGCAGCTGTGCAAGAGCACAAATGCACCTTGAAGGATGCCTTGAGGATCAGGAGCAAATCAAGGCTAAATTGGATAGACAGCAAGAGCCCCTCAAGGAAAACCACTCTGCCATCCTCCATGGCAAGTGGGAAATGAAAATACATCATGGCTGTAAGGCTTAGGCAAAATCAGAGCTGGGAAAAAGAACCTGGATACTCTAAAGCTGCCATCCTAACCTTTCCACACCTCCAAATCCCAAGCCGGATGCAATTTGCATGTACTGGAGTGGAATAAGCCATTGTGCTAGACCCAAAAAAGCAAAACATCTTATCTTTGTTTAACTGCTAAGCAGGTCAGAACAACATGTTTCCCCACTTCCTCTTGTCTCCTTGGCACTGGACACATGTACTTTTCACTTTTAATTACAAGGCACAGCAAGCATTTGCTTGTTAAATTTCAGGTGCCAGTGGGGATGGAAGTCATCCAAAAAGCATGTGCTTGACCTGGCAAAGAGTGACTGATTGGCAACAGCAACATGCTTGGTCGCAAAACCTTTTCATTGTCACAGCAAGGCAGAGTTTACCCAAGGTTAGTCCATCCCATTATACTCTGTTACAGCTGCACACTCTCCAGCTCCCTGCAGATGATCAGAGCAAAGTCCTCTACACAGTAACCGCACTTTCCTGAGGCCATTTCAGCACTGTCTGCTGTTGGCCTATTTTGTCAGAGGCTTTTTTTCATATCGCAGCATGTCCATGCATATTTCCCCTCTACAAACTGCCAAATGGGTTCCAAGCATCACTACTTAAGGCTTTTTCACATACATCCAGTTTGACCAGCACTTTTATGACTGAGTCTGGACCAGAAGTACAAGGAAACTCAGCTGGCGAACCTAGGCAACAACCAGCGCTTCCACAGGGCAAATAGACAGCAAATCAACAGAAGAGAAATGTAAAGCTGCTAATCTACACTGTGCTTTGCTTTGGAATCTGGTAATTCTGCACAGCTTAGTTATGCATGATGCTTTTTTTTGACTACTTCCCTCCATTCTACATAGGTAATGTTTAACTGTTTAACACCTGACACATTGTTTGGTGGTCACCATCTTTTCCTGGTGACACAGAACACTTCTGATCCCAAACTGTGTGCATGGAAACATGAAAAGCAGCATTCACTGTTATAATTACATGTCATTTGAGTAAATGCACGGTTGTGCTGCTCTCCATAGAAGTAGAAAGTAATTTTCACCATTATGGTAACTTACTGTGCATGCAGAAATAGTTGCAGAAAATAACGTTATCAGTAAGGCAAGGCTGTGTGCACCCCAGCTGCTGGAACTGAGAACATCATTTACATAAAAACACTTCTCTGATTACAGATCTCACCTGGGAGAACCATTTACATGTGGGAATAAGTTTACTCACAGTAATTTCCACGTTACAGAAAAGAAAGAGGTGTGCATGGATAGTTACTCACGGGGGTAAACTTTTGCAGCCCGTATAGAGCGTTCTGTTTTGTTTGAGGACAGCAGAGGGTTTCACAACTCCACAGAAAACTAAAACTTGCATTATGTACCTCCCTTGAGGCCATTAAATCTCAAAACTATTTTAAATGCATCATTGCTTCTGCACTGCTTACACACTTTATTTTTCTGCTTTTCAGTCAGATTGCAGAGAGAATACAGACAACAGTCAGCTTTATTAATGTTCACATCCAGATGCTAATGACCTATCTCAATTTACTTACCTGGCATCCATTACTTATGTCTCTCACTGTCCCTAATGTATTTCTCCCAACACCCCTCCACTGGTGGAATCTGAGGAGGTAAGAAAAGCTCTATCCATTTTCTAGATGGAAGGCTGAGACCCCCAAAAATTAAAGTTACAAAACACAATGGCATTACAGTACCCTGCACAGTAGCACTTGCTCTAAGCTAAGTTTCAGGACCTAGGAACAGAATTCACAATTACCAGCTCATTGGCTTTCATATTTTCCATCACATTTGCAAAATTATCTCTCAGTGATGCAATCCTTGCATGTTTGTGGTAATTACACACTGAGAAAGTGAGTGCCTGCAAACCACAGATGCTATGTCCTACTCCAGTCGGGTCACTGACACCTCACAGCCTTGGGTAAATCACATAATTTCCATTCTGTATCTTTCCATGCACATATACAAGCCCTGGTCACTCCAGTGTCCTGAAGAACTAGGGTAAGAGAAGAGGGAATTGGAAGAAGGAACACTTCGGTTTAGAGATCAGTTGGCAAAAGTGAGAAAATTGCCAAGATGATTCCATCTCTCCACTCCTTTCCAGGTCCTGAGTGCTGCCTTGCATTCATTGCCTCTATTCCATTGACACTCACATGCCTGAGCACAGATGCTTCCTAACTTTTGTTGTTTTCTTGGAGTCATTTTTAAAGATCACATTTGCCTACCATTTGCCAAGGGAGGCAAAAGATGTCAGGTAAACTTTTTTTTTAAGTCAGAAAAATGGTAATCTGATTTGTTGCAACAAAGAATTTGTGGGGCCCACTGCAAAAGGCAACACCAGTTTCTCTTCAGAGATATAAGGACCTGGCTAGGTGTTGAATACTTAGGTTTATAAGAAAACTACAGCTTGAATTTCCCCTAACTCCATTTATGCTTCACTCTCATTACTTTCAGACATCTCTCTGTATACAACACTAAAAGGCATTTAAGGATAGACAGGCTCAAGGGCAATGAACTCTAGCTAGCGTGAAAACAAGCCTCGAGCACTCTGACTGGAATGGGCTGCCCAGGGAGGTGGTGGAGTCGCCGTCCCTGGGGCTGTTCAAGACAAGGTTGGACGTGGCACTTGGGGCCATGGTCTAGCCTTGAGCTCTGTGGTAAAGGGTTGGACTTGATGATCTGTGAGGTCTCTTCCAACCTTGGTGATACTGTGATACTGTGAGATGTGTTGATGTTGCTTCAGTTATGAACAGTGCCCCACAGGTGCCCTTGCAGAACAGGTTTGATGTCCTGCAGGTACAACTGGCCAGTGAGGAAAGTGAATCAGCTGGCTTGGAGAAATTCCCAAAATTAAGGAAGCCTAAGCCCACCATACAAACATCTTGCATCAAGAAGAACCACCTCCCTGGGCAGCCCATTCCAATGGCAAATCACTCTATCTGGCAAGAACTTCTTCCTAACATCCAGCCTATATCTCCCCTGGCACAACTTGAAGCTGTGTCCCCTTGTTCTGCTGCTGGTTGTCTGAGAGAAGAGACCAACCCCCACCTGGCTACAGCCTTCCTTCAGGTAGTTGTAGACAGCAATGAGGTCACCCCTGAGCCTCCTCTTGCTTCCAGGATTCACAAGGCTGATTGGGATAAAACATTTTATACTGAATTGATCAAATGAGAGCTGAAATTTAGAACAACTCCACTTACACTATAAGAGGCAGAAACTGAGACAGTGGGCAGCAGGCATCCTGCAGGCACTGTTAATCTGTCCTAGTAAAAAAGAGGATTCACTCAATAAGTAATTCTTCACTTTGGTAAAGGATGAAATAAAAAGAACAACCCCAGTACAGGTTGGGGACTGACCTGCTGGAAGGCAGCAAAGGGGGAAAAGGATCTGGGGGTCCTAGTGGATGGGACATTGATTATGAGTCAGCAGTGTGCTCTTGTGGCCAGGAAGACCAATGCCATTCTAGGGTGTATTAGAAGGGCTGTGGCTAGTAGGTGGAGACAGGTTCTTCTACTCTGTCCTGATGAGGCTGCATCTGGAGTACTATATCCAGTTCTGGGGCCCCCAGTTCAAGAGGGACATGGAACTGCTTGAGAGAGTCCAGCACAGAGCCACAAAGATGATTAAGGGAATGGAACATCTTTCTTACAAGGAGAGACTGAGGGAGCTGAGGCTCGTTAGCTTGGAGAAGAGGAAATGGAGAGGTGACCTCATGAATGTTTATAAACATGTAAAGAGTGACTGCCAGGAGGATGGAGCCAGGCTCTGCTTGGTGATGTCTGATGACAGGACAAGGGGCAATGGTTGATATTGAGGCATATGAAGTTTCATTTAAACATGAGGAGGATTTTTTTCCCTGTGAGAGTGACAGAATACCAGAACAGGCTGCCCAAGAGAGTTGAGGAATCTCCCTCATTGGAGATATTCAAAACCTGCCTGGATATATTGCTGTGTGTTCTGGTGTAGGCGATCCTACTCTGGCAGGGGGGGTTGAACTGGATGATCGTTTGAGGTCCCTTTCAGCCCCTGACATTGTGATTTTGTCACAGATTAGTGGTGTTGGAATTGGTGAGGGGAGGATTTTCTTCAAAGAAAAGAAAAAAATAAGTCAGTCCTGGTGAAGACGTTCTTACCACTAAAGATCAAGGGCAGAGCACTACGCATCCTTCAGAAGGACCCAGCTGCCCCTTTTCCAAGGTGCACCCCACCTGTTCTTTTTTCCTTCTTTTCAACAGCAGGACATGCTGACTCAGTACTACTGATTGATTATCCTGCCATCTGTGAAGCACCATTCTCCTTGTTAATTTGAAACTACCTCATTTTTCATACTTCATAAATTAATATACTATTGAAGCTGCAACAGTAAAGGAGATGGTCATGTTTCATCAAGAGGTAGGAAGGGTAGAGAAAGGCAGGAATTCAGGTAAACCTGCCCTACACCAGCATCTGCAGCTGTGTCCACCTGGTTGACTGGCTGGGTGTTAAGTACAGGCAGCCCCTTACACAAAGTGATGCATCCTGATAGTCATTCTTTGTCCCTGTAACCAAGGCAGGACACTCTGAAATGTCACACAGTTCTGCTCTGCCCACTTCATAAAAGCAATGACCAAGCTACATGACAAAATTACAGCTTTATTTTAGTGGATAACTTCTGATATGTCTTTTAACACTTGCTGGCTAAATTAGAGCAAGTGACCTCTTTAATAAATATGGGCAGCCAGCTTGGGAAGTCCACATCCAAGTGTGGATGTGACCTTTCTAGTTTTACCCTATGTCTTCTTTTTACAACCCTGTACCATCCCTAAGGCTTTGCAGGGCCCTGACTGAAGCAATTCAAGGTGAAACAGGCAAAGAGAGCAACAGGACTGACTTTCAGGAAACCAGACAAGGCAACCTTGTCATGTATGTGCACCAAGCTGACTTCACTGGATAACTGGCCTTTTTTTCCTCCAAATGTTATTTGTAAGCCCTTTAAAATCAAAGATGACACATTGGGTTGAGTTTCTCACATCATTCCTCCTCACAATTTCAGTCTCCAGCCATTCCAGTGGACGATGAAGTGAAGTGATACCAACCTCAGCTGATTTCAGGGTTTTTTCTCAGAATGATGGGGCTGGGCATTGTATGTCTAAAACCTCTATCTACCATCCACAAATACCAAACAAGCCCTGCTCACCCACTCAGTTCTTCTACACAAAGCAACCTCAGAGAAGTGAGCATGGTAAACAAGTCAAATCCAAAGAGTTTGCCTTCTGGTTTCTCTTTTCCCAAAATCTGTGCCTGCTTTCATTCAAGTGGCCATTTTTTTCTGAAAGCCCCAGGCAGCATCTAAGCAAGGATTTGAGGACCAGAGTTCCAGTCCTTAGTGGACAAATGACCTAGTACATGTCTGCCTGCCTTTTTCCTATTTTATATCCTGTGTATGTACTTGTTTTATTAACCAGACTTGCAATGTCTCTGAAGCCTAAATTAACATTTATTTAACATAACATTTTTCTTAAAGCCAGCTTAGCCCTCATTTTATTTGCTATCTTTATTAATTACATCCTGCATTAGATTTCCATTCACTTTAAATACTTTATTAACTAAACGTATATTAAATGAGTTTAGAAATCTAGGGAAAATGCACATAAAAGCTCTCAAAATGCCTGAGAACAACGAACATGAAATGCAGATGCATAAAGACACATAAATGCAATCCTAATTGTGCACTTCTGTAATATGTGAACATCTATTTTCTTCACAAAAACTGAAATGATGGCTTTCAATGTGCTATCTTTCAGACAGGTATAAAGAGAAACAGATACCCATCTCTCTTCTAACCTCCTTTCATAGAATCAGCCAGGTTGGAAGAGACCTCCAAGATCATCTAGGCCAACCTAGCACCCAGCCCTATCCAGTCAACTAGACCATGGCACTAAATGCCCCACCCAAGCTTTTCTTGAACACCTCCAGGGATGGTGACTCCACCATCTCCCTGGGCAGCCCATTCCAATGGCAAATCACTCTCTCTCTATGAAGAACTTCCTCCTAACATCCAGCCTATACTTCCCCTGGCACAACTTGAGACTGTGTCCCCTTGTTCTGTTGCGGGTTGTCTGGGAGAAGAGACCAACCCCAACCTGGCTACAACTTCCCTTTAGGTAGTTGTAGACAGCAATGAGGTCCCCCCGAGCCTCCTCTTCTCCAGGCTAAACAACCCCAGCTCCCTCAGCCTCTCCTCATAGGGTTTGTGTTCCAGGCCTTTCACCAGCTTTGTTGCACTTCTGCATTAAATAATCCATATGCAAACATTTTGCTAATTATCTCAATTGTAGCTATTTTTAGAAATGGGTGAGTAGTGGGTGAGGTTCAGAGCGGATTTGGGGTTTTTTGGTTGGGTTTGGTTTTTTTTGTGGAGGTGTTTTGGTTTGGGGGTTTTGGTTATTTTCCCCCCTTTGGTTGGTTGGTTTGGGTTTGGATTGGTTGGTTTAGTTTTGCTGGAGTTTTTTGGTTGGTTTGGTTTTGGGTTTGAGTTAGGTTTGTTTTGGTTTGTTTTCCCGCATCTATCTTTTCAGAGAATTAACTCAAAAAGCCCCAGGAATCTACAATTTTCATGCTTATGCCTACTGAGGGACAGCCTTCCCTGGAGTACAATGGTCAGTTTGTCCTTTTCTAAGAAAGGGGAAGATTTTTGTTGTGTATCTCTCACAAACTTGGGTCCCAAATTCTGTGCTGTCTGTGCTGCCAAATACTCATATTCCTGAGTGCTGATGCTACACGACCTCCAGTTATCTCTATGGCTTAAGTCAGAAGTAGTAAAATTAATATCTGCAAACAAACAGATAGTAGTTTGTTTTTTCTTCAAGTACAAGAAGCCTACAGGTCAGATCCTACAAGGACATCTGACATGACCAGCCCCACAATCCCAGCTCCAGAAGGGCAAAGCACAGAACACTCACAGGTGCCCCTTGACTACTAAGATCCACGAGGAGGCACAGTTCCCAAATATACTAATAACAATAATTGTTATGTATTAAAAAGCAACAATCCAACCTATTTGTGCACACTAAAAAAAAAGACATTCTATTTTGGCCTTTATATCCTAACATCTTCCGTTGTTTGATCTTGAACCGCATTTAAAACAATAACATTAAGTTGTCTGAAATTGGGGAACTACATTTCTTAGGAAGGAAAGGTCAGGGAAACCTGCTCTGAAAATGTGACTTTTCTGAATTCAAGAGACAATAAAAATCACTTCAAAAGGAAAAATTGCTCAAGTCCTCTTCTCCAAGTATTAGAGCACATCTGTAATTCAGATTTCTGTCACAGAAGTTCAGGTGGCAGTTCTGCAAACATTTACAAAAATTATCTCTGTTCTCAGGTGACAAATTTGAGCTGAATTAATTGGCCAGGTAGAGAGAATGTCATGCACAGTGTGTCACAGGCCTGCACTCTGTAGATCAAACACATCACGTCCATACCCTCTGACTCTGCCACGGATGTTACAGGTGACCTTGAGAAAAATCACCTTTGTCTCATCAGTAGAAGAAGAAAAATATTACTATTTCATTCCCACTTTATTCCTCTATTCAAATTGTCAGTGCTGGAAACTGGCACTGTTTCTGAAGTGTATTTACAAGACAGAATACCCTGCCACATTAACTAGATCACAGTCACATTTGTACAATTCCCTGCTACGACCAGGACAAATCTGAGCTCAGCTGACCCAGTAGGCAGGTTCTGCTCACATAGGCTGTGGACTGAGTGAGATGTTATTTGGAGTGCTGAAAAGCACAGGAATATATGCAGCAAAACAAGCCCAGAGAAAGGGTGCATGAAATGACAATTAAAACTGCATTTGCAGCTCAGGTAATTTATGCCCTGTTTATGGCAGCTGCAGAACCGAGAGCTATGTAGTAACTGTACTTCATTGGGCTGAGGGGAAAGATTAGGGATAAAAGACAGTAGAAATAACTGGTTCTATCATTCCTGTCCTGTGGCTCTAACTCAGCCCCATGGCCTTGTTATAAATATGTTCTCCGAAATCACACCAGTAAGCATCAGTTTGCGGCACATGCTGTTTATCACACAGCCATCACAAGCAGAAAGTCTCCCAAGAAATCTTCCCTCTACCAAATGGCTCTAGGATACTCTAGAGTATCCTAAAGTGAATTCCTCACTGATAGCTTGGAATGCAACCTTAGGAAAAAGCAGCAGATTACTAACAGAAGCTGTGGCAAAGGATGGCAGGTCAGTTCAGGCTTGGTTAGCGAGCACCAGGTACATTCTGGAACCTCTGCCTCATCCATCTCTCATACTATAAATCAGGAGAAAACAACCTGTTGTGGAATTTCCTTTGGGATCAAATGAACTAAGAAATTAAAGCAAAATGAGAATTTGGAACATGAAACTGCCCTAATTCTCCAATCACAGCTGAGAAATTCTCTTTGAGATATATGAGAACAAGACAGGGTTTGCTCTCAGTCTCCAGACGAGTAAGAAGATATAAAGAGGTCATAGCAACTTGCACTTATTTAGGATTTCCACCTTCTGTAAGAGGAGGTGTCACTCCCAACCTAGCTTCCAGTCAGGTAGATATACTCCTCTGCCAAGTTCAGCATTACAGTCACAATTAACTTCTTCCTTCATTCACCTGAACTGCAAAGCAGCATTGCCTTCTGCCAGCTCACAAACAGTTGCTGTGCTTCATCCCCAAGAAGATGCACAGAAACAAACAATTCTAATTAGATTTAGCTTTCAGAGCTTCTGACTCTTCAGCTTTCTCTGAATATTTCTCATTCTGATGGGCTAAGTTCAAAGGCATGACTAGGTATGAGAGTTGTGGCATGCCTTTGGCTTTTATAGCTTCAGTGATTTGGCCTGTCCCTCCCTTCTGACTCTGCAACAGCTGGGAAACCAGTCTGCAAAACTGTTTTCTCAAAGCTCATTTACTGAGCACCATAACTTTATTTCTACTTTATTCTGTTTGCAACTGCTGCTCAATTTCCTCAGCTAGAAGGTATAATTATAAATAAAACCTCTAGTGCTTCAGTTCTGGTATAAGGAAATCCTCATTTCGATCACCACACCTGTGCAGAGTGTGTAAGCATAAAAGACAATAGACCTTTTAATTCTTCATGTTATCACCTGCAACAAAGATACTAAAAGTGCAGGAGAAAAGATAAAGATTACTCAGTTCAATTGAACTGCAAAACAATTTCATGAAGGAAGGTATTTCTAAGACATCAGAACCCCAGATCTTTATTGCAATCAGGACCTCCTTTTTACCCACATCTCATCTGAACAACTCTACATACACACGAGTGCTTTTTGGTTTGATTTTGTCGGAGTTGCCATTTTCTTCTTATTTCTTTTAAATGCTTCTTACCTCCATGCTTTCAACCTCCACAGAAATCCCAAAGGTAGAGATTAAAGTTTCTTAATGAAAATCATGTTTCCAAGCAAACAGCATCACCAAGAATATGCACTCTTCACAGAGCACTTAATGGGAAAAGAGTCATTGAGGCTGGAAAAGACCTCTGAGATCCAGACCTCTGAGGTCCAGCCTACAACCTAACACCATGACATCAGCTAAACCATGCCACCAAGTGCCACATCCAATCTTTTCTTAAAGACCTCCAGGGATGGTGACTCCACCATCTCCCTCGGCAGTACATTCCAGTGTCTAATCACCCTTTCCATGAGGAAGTGCTTCCTAATATCCAACACAAACCCCTAGCACAGTCTCAGACCATGCCTTCTTGTTCTCTCACAAGTTGCCTAGGAGAAGAGCCTGACCCTCACCTGACAACAACTTCCTTTTAAGTAATTGTACAGAGTACTAAGGTACCCTCTAAGTCTCCTCTTCTCCAGACTGAACACCCCCAGCCCCCTCAGATTGTCCTCATCAGCCTTTTTGCCTCCAGCTGCCTCTCCCAGTCTTGTTGCTCTCCTCTGCATCCACTTCAGCACCTCAATATCCTTCTTGAAGTGAGAAGCACAGACCTGCAACATAGTGCTTGAGGTGAGGCCTCACCAGTGCTAGCACAGGGGCAGAATTACATCTCTAGTACTGCTGGCCACACTATTCCTGATACAGGCCATTGGCCTCCCATGCCACCTGGCCACACTGCTGGCTCATGCTCAGCCATCATTCAGCATTCCCAGGTCCCTCTCGGCCAGGCTGCTCTGAGGCCACTCATTCCCCAGTCTGTATTGCTTTGTGAGCTTACTGTGGCCAAAGTGTAGGACCCTGCATATGGTCCTGTTAAATCTCATACCACTGACTCAGCCTGTACAGGTCCCTCTGCAGCGTCTTCCTACCCTCCAGATTGACTCTCCCTCCCAACTTGGTGTCATCTGCAAATGTACTGATGATAGACTCGATCCCCTCATCCAGGTCATCAATAAAGATGTTAAACAGAACTGGACCCAGTACTGATCCCTGAGGGACACCACTGGTCACCAGACACCAATCTGTTGTTCAACAACAACTTCTTGAGATTCAAAATGGCACTTCAATGTCTGAAGACAGCAGTTGGACTTCTGCTCTCATTTTCTTCCCACACCCTTTGGAAGGACTTTGCATTCCTCTGTGAGGCAACAGTTATAAAATGAATCCTGGTTTTGATAATCCATAAATTAAAAAAAGTAAATGTTTCTGGAATAGAGGATCTTACTCAGCTGACCAGCCCATGATAAAAAAAAATAGGTTCTTGCAGCACTTTGGCTCCAAACAGTGACATTTTGAAGTGCAGGCAGTTGGTCAAAGATTCACAAGCTTAAGTTTTTGTGGAAATGATCCAGTTTTCTAACAGAAAGTTTTCAACAACCATAAAAAATAAAAACATAGAAAGAAAATGAGAATTTAGAAAGTCAAGAGAAATTCTCTTAAGAAAACAGAAGAGAGGTTGTTTTTCCCTTAATGCTATGGAAGAAATAAACAAGTCTAATTCCCAGACTGCTGTGAAAATCTGCCTCTAGTAAAATGTAACTAATGCCCAAAATATAGCATTAAATTAAAGGTCAGCAGGGAACTGAGATCTCTGCCCAGCAGACAGCAAGCAGACTTTTGTCATATCCCTAAAGGCAGACAAGACACTATAAGGCAGAAAAGCCAATGCTATGCATTTTTGCAAGGCTCCACCTTTCAAAGGATGCAGCCATATGCCCTTAAATCCCATTCACCTGGTGAGAAGGAATACTGCTTAAAAAAAATGGAAGCTTTTTTTATTTCTGAAGCTCACCACAGAATTACCAGGGCTTGATGCAACCTATGTGTCAACTGGGCAAAGCAAATGCTTCTTGTGTGGTCTTCTCTGGCAAACAACTGGCTGAAGAGATGTACTGAAGGGCAAGATGTGCCCTGGAATACACTCTGCCTATTAGACCTTCATGGTCAATACTGCAAGCACTTGGCCTCTCACCAGGGCTCAAAAACATAACTCTTTAAGATAGCCACAGTTTCCAGGACTTTAGAGTTGTCTGACTGCTAGGTCTAATGACCTAATGCTGGAATTTCACAGCATTAATGAGAACTCAATTCAAATTTTCCTGATCTAAATATAAGTTCCTAGGGTGCAAGTCAAAGAAGAAACAACCCAAGCATCTGCAGGAGAGCAGATCCAAGTCTGAAAGTTTTGGCTCCCAGCAGCAGAGGCTGCATGCACAATTGCAGAGTGTTGTGAAACCCTGAGCTCATTAGTTCCTAAGAGAAAGGAATTAGCTCCACAACTGCTCTGCAGGAAGATGAAGTAGTCCTGGCTCACAGCAGGAAGCTTTTTGGCCTCAGTGCAGATGGAGATCAGTGATTCACAACAGGGTGAAGCCTGCTTCACCACTTCCTTATGTTGGCACTCCAGAATGGTCTCATTTCTGCTGCTCTCAGATCACCAAGCTGGCCCTGATCATTAGCAGTGATACCCAAAAGACAAGAGGAATCATGGCTAGGAAGAAATATTCTTGGCAACTTCCTTTAATATCTCCATGTAGTTATTCTGACTTAATTATAACTGCAAATCACAAACTACACAGTGATACCTTCCTGTGATTTCTATGAGATGGACACTCTCCATCCCAGCTCCACAACTAGCCACCAGCAGGTTGGGTCAGCAGCTGGGAAAAGGCACTCTGGGATCAAGTACCAGTCTAGTACCATGTTGGGACACAGCCAAGGCCACCTCAGCTCAGTTTTGGCTATGCAGCTCTGTGCTTTAGTTAATTCTGTACCTATGGAGGGTTGATATCACCAGGTGACAGCATGTAAAACTAAGGAATAGAGGCAAGATTTAACCTCGTCCACACATGATCTTTCCACAGTAATTCTGAGTGACTGATATCTTTCACTGGAGAGCGAAGGGCAGGATTGAGAGACCAGCTGCTTCCAACCTTCTCCAGTATTTTTCAGTTTGCTGTGTCAGGAAAAAACAATTGACACTCAGCAGGACACCAAATATTCAATGCCAAGCTGGGGCTCTCCAGATAGAGATGGCACACAAGGGAGGATCTTAGAAGGAACCCTGAAGAGAATATGAAATTAATGAATATCCAAACTGAAACAAGACTTAGACTTTTTAGGTTAAAAGAGGAGGAGCAATGACACATGAAACAAATAGTGGACTTGCTTTAGTCATCAATGTTACACAGCAGACACTCAGAAATTAACTTTTTTGGGAGCAGAACAAAACCCAGAGAGAATTAAATACTTCAAGGCCTAAAACACCACTATGCCATCAAGCCTACCTTCCACATGTAGAACATATAGCAGAATTTCAGTAAATCATTCTTCTATTACCCTATTTTTTTTCTCTCAGAAAGGAATCCACTTTGTAAGAAAAGGGTGTTAGAGTGCCATAATTTATGAGGGTAAGGCATGTATCATTTTTGGGACCAAGAGAGAATAGGAATGGCACAGGCTTCTAGAACATGGATTATAGCCATGCCTCACCCGGCTTCTCAGCTTCTGCATTTCAAATTTGGCCTCATCTGATCCCCTACACTGCAATAGTGTGCCCAGGTGGCCAAGAGAGCCAATGGCATCCTGGCCTGCATCAGGAATGGTGTGGTCAGCAGGAGCAGGGAGGTCATTCTGCCCCTGTACTCTGCACTGGTTAGACCACACCTTGAGTACTGTGTTCAGTTCTGGGCCCCCCAGTTTAAGAGGGACATTGAGATGCTTGAGCGTGTCCAGAGAAGGGCAACGAGGCTGGGGAGAGGCCTTTAGCACAGGCCCTACGAGGAGAGGCTGAGGGAGCTGGGGTTGTTTAGCCTGGAGAAGAGGAGGCTCAAGGGTGACCTTATTGCTGTCTACAACTACCTGAGGGATGGTTGTGGCCAGGGAGAGGTTGCTGTCTTCTCTCAGGTGGCCAGCACCAGAACGAGAGGACACAGCCTCAGGCTGTGCCAGGGGAAGTTTAGGCTCGAGGTGAGGAGAAAGTTCTTCACTGAGAGAGTCATTGGCCACTGGAATGGGCTGCCCAGGGAGGTGGTGGAGTCGCCGTCCCTGGAGCTGTTCAAGGCAGGATTGGACGTGGTACTTGGTGCCATGGTCTAGCCTTGAGCTCTGTGGTAACGGGTTGGACTTGATGATCTGTGAGGTCTCTTCCAACTCTGATGATACTATGATAATAAGCAGAGATGTTGGTATTGAGAAATCAGTGTCCCACCATGACGTGGCAGAGCACCAAACAGTGAAATATAGTAGATGCTGCCAAAACACTCACAATATTCCAACCAAAAGATTTGATAAAAAGAAATTAGAGCCAAACATACAAACAAAAAAAGCTATTGTTTTAAAAGAAAAAAAGTACTAAAGCCAGCACTACAATCCTCTTGCCTCACAACTGAGCCCGGGGTTATGCCACAAGTCAAGCAAATGAACTTTATGTAACTGGTATTTGGCTAAATGCGTAATTCTTATTTAACAGCTGAAGAGAAGCATTTGTGGTCTTCAAAGAAATCTGACAGGTAATTCCCACTGTAGCTTTGTAGGGTAGCTAAGAGATAATTATCCTTCTCACTAGTAAATCAATTAGGAATGAATGTATGGAAAGCTTTACACCTCCTCCAAGTAACTGCTAATCCTCTAAGCACTAATGAGCAGACAGGGCTAAGGACAGTGTGCAAACCTATCAAAAAATCAACAGGAGCTGTGAGGAATGCAGGGCCAAATCATTCCCTGGGAGTTAATGGTCCCAGGAGAAAGCTCCTTGCCTGGAAGTGGTCTGCACGAGTCACTGTGCACACGGCAGGCCCTGTTCATATGCGCTACATTTGCTATCTCCCTCTGATGATTGTTTCAAAAGACCTGCTTTTGAGGCTCAAAAGAAATCACTGCACTGTGTTCAACCAGCCAGCACTCGTGCTGTTAAAAGCAAGACACAAGGGATCTGGACTTTCTCTACTGGGGTGCAATTGATTCACCTCACCTACTACTTTGTAATTCATTATTAGTGCTTGTCCTGAGGCTCAGCAAAAACATGATGCTTACTCTGCAGGCCACTGTAACAGTACTCACCTAGAAGGACTTGGAGATAATTACAACCTGAGCTCATTTTTTGCAGTGCAGAACCTCATGAATCTGTAAGGAGTGAGTGGGCAACAAACTTGATACTGAATTGGGCAAATCTCCTATGCTCCAATCCAGGGGCACCTTTTCCAAGAATTTTTCAAGTGCTGCATGCATATTTGGAATTGCTTTGATGGTCAGAGTCAGTGTTGGGTTCAGACAACTCACCTGTTTAATCACTCAGAGTGACCCTATATTTAGCACAGGTAGAAAGAATAATAACAAATTGTTCCCACAGCAGCCAGCACTGAAGCTGATTTGCTACAGGTTTTCCTTACAGCTCACCTCACCATTTGAAAAGTTTTTTCAGAAGGGAAGAGAAGAATTAAGACAGGAAAATAGATCCAGAAATCGTTTCCTTATGGCATAAGACAGAAAAAAAAACACCCACAAAACCAAACCAAACCCAACTGTCATCTGAAAAAAGAAAACATCAGGTAAAGCTAGGTCTGCATGCCACTATATGATGAAATGTGCCACTAATTAAAAAAGGTGAGAAAAGATTGCTAATCTGTACAACTCAATAGCTTGAGAAATTGCTAGAAGATAATCATATAACCGAGTACACTGTGAGGAAGACTTTACACCACTGACGCAGGATTTGTAACTGAGCATATTGCCTCTGATTTTAGGTGGGTAGAGTTGCTTTGGAAACAGAATGAAGGAGAATTAACTCCTCCGTGCCCATCACATTGGATAGGGGAGGTGCATGAAGGACAGGATAGCTCATTAAGAAATATCTGCATTCTATTTTGCTCAGGGAAAAAAAAAAAATATCAAGGCAGTTGTCACAAAAAATCAGCTTCTGCATCATAAAAAAAACATAAACTGATCCCTGCCCACTGCACTGCAGTCTTCCTCTCCCCTATGCACCCAAACACATGCATATTGTTGCCAATAGTAATCAATTTATACCTTAAGGATGTATATACTGAAATAAACACCAATCATGAAACCTCTGTAGACTGACCAGTAATGGAAAACACAATAGTAGTAATAAGAACAGTACAAGTAACTAAATACTAGTTTGGCAGCTCCTGGAGACAGGAGATGGGCAGTTTGGAGGTCATCAAGCCAAACGGGCTGCAGCCCATTCAAACACAGCTTCACAGCCAGCAATCAGCAGGTGCTGCAGCCCTCCCACACTGATTTCTGTGGGCAGCTGAAAGTGTCTTTGTGCCACTACCTCCCTACACAGGCAATAATTTTAAACCAAGAAGCACTGAGGACTCCTGGGCTGCAGCTGTGCAGCCTTAATTGCGTCATGTGGGAAGCATGTGCAGGGGGTTTGAAAGCTATGACCTCATCTTCTTTCCTACGCATTCAAATCAAATCTTTGGTCTTCCACCCACTCTTCCAGGCATATTCTGCTTTCAGCCCCCTTATATGATGTAACCAATTAAAATGTCATTTACATCTTTACCTCCAGCTTGTAGCTAGGGAAAGCACAAAGGGGAAAGGAGTCAAATGCAGAAATAGATGCCTTTTACTCAGTACTTCTAAGAAGAAGAGAGAAAGCAGGGAGAGGTGCATTAAGCAAAGTCAGTTTCTGCAAAAGTCCCAGAAACATTTGTGGCAGTTCAGGTTCTTTAACAGTGTAATGGTCAGAAGCAAACGAAAGCAATCCTTTTATTTCTTTAACATATTCAGCAGGAGATTCAGGATCCCCTCCCAGTCACAAAACCAAACATAACTCCACTGGATTCCATGGAACTGCACTAGTACATCTTAGACAGGAAACTGAAGCTTTTCTCAGTTTACGAAGGGATTTCACTTTAGGATCATAATTCCTCTCAGAATGAACAGAATGCCATAATTTTGTTTCTATAGCTACCAGCTTGATAG
This sequence comes from Tricholaema leucomelas, assembly GCA_013400475.1. Lineage (NCBI taxonomy): Eukaryota > Metazoa > Chordata > Aves > Piciformes > Lybiidae > Tricholaema lacrymosa > Tricholaema leucomelas. Next base: position 219,934 of record WAAF01017501.1, on the reverse strand, counting down.
CTCTCCCTTACCTTCCTCTTGTTCGTGGGACTGACATAAAGGTAGCTCAGCACAGTCTTCATCCCTACTTTGTCATTGAGCTTTTCATAGGTAGTGCCATAGTCTGTTGACCTGAAGAAAAGAGGAGACAAAAAGAATATCTGGTTAGAGTGCAGGGGAAAGAATTCACTGTGTGAACAGATGCTCAAAGCTACAGCTTGAGCATTATTACCCTGAAAACTCCAGCTTTTGTGTTTTACTCAGGGTGGCAAGCAGAAAAAAGAAAAAAACTTGAGTCCTCTGGGGCAGGGTCTGTCTCTGACTCAATTCATCCCTATGCACACGGGGAGATGTGATGCAGCTGTGAAGATGGACTCTGGGGGCAGGCTCTGCTCTTATGTGCCAGTCCTCTACCCAAGAGGACTCTGATCTCAGCAGTGCTCTTAGCAGATTCTCTTTTCAGAAAAATCCAAATTAAACCCATCAACAACAGTTTTATTTAAGTAGGCTGATTTTTGATTTGGAGATGGGGATCCAAATGTGGCTCAGAATCGTAACAGCTGAACTCATGTCTAGATAAAAATGTACCTAAACTGGCATTTTGAGTTCTCTTTCACCCCCACCCTACTTTGTGCCAGGCATTTAATTTTTCTGAGTTAGAGAGACAGATCTAGGCCCCTACACTAGCAAATCCTACTCAGAGCAGATGATCTGGGGGTGGCATTACCCATTCGTGACTGGGGGAAAGGGCTGCTTCGTCACAGAGGGTTTTCTGTAGCTTACTCCTCCTCATTTGTGGGCATGCTTGAAACCTCACTTCGCCCTGCTTGTTTCTCTGCTGTTGTCGTACTCCGCTTTTGCCAGTAAGCAAGGCTTTTTCATACCAGAACAAAGGACAAGGTTTCACACCCGAAGAGTGGTCAGAACCAGCTTGCTGTAGAAGGGGTGTCACAACCTTCCTGAAAAGCCCACCCACCCCATCCAAACAGCGGAGAACCTGGCTCCTGACCCTACACAGCTTCTGTCACACTCTTTATAAGGTGTACCAGGAAAGATTCTCACAAAAAGCCTACACAGATAGACCTATGATTTTATTAAGATGAATGTTCACGGCCTGTGTCATCCTCTCTCATCATACTTTTTACTAAACAGATGATTAAAGGACACATCACAACTCAGCACCTTTCTCAGTAACTAGCTCCGCTAATCTGCTACGTTCAGCAAGCCTCCAGCATCTGCAGTTTTGTGACAGAGAACAATCTGCATCTCCTTGCCTCTCTGGGTAAGAAACAGCCTCAGTCACCTTTCTGGCATCACAGTGTTCATAACATTGCTTCAGTTGAAAAAGGCCCCTGAGATCAAGTCCTAACACCAGCACAGCCATTAAACCATGTCTCAAAGTGCCATGTCCACAGGGTTTTTTAAAACATCTCTACAGCAGTGTCTCTACCACCTCCATGGGCAGCCAATTCCCATGCCTGACCACTCTTTCAGTAAAGAAATTTTTTACTAATATCCAATCTAAACCTCCCCTGGCAACAAACTGAAGATGTTTTGTCTCATTGATACCTGGGAGAAGAGACCAGCATTCACCTCACTACAGCCTCCTCTCAGGGAGTTAGAGAGCAATGAGGTCTCTCCTCAGCCTCCTCTTCTCTAGACTAGACACTCCCAGTTCTCTCAACCACTCCTCATAAGACTTGCTCTCCAGACCCTTCACTAGGCTTTGTTGCCTTTCTCAGAGCCCTTCTCAAGTGCCACTGTGCCACAAAGCTCCTACTCAAGTGTCTGCAAAAACTGAGTGATTCCAGAATCCACACCAAGCTCGAAACATTTCCTGCTGCTAGTGGAGTCCAGAATGACACAAAACTAGATGGTTGGTTTGAGGTTTCTGAGTAGGACCCATGAACTGAAAAGCTTGCTTACTGGGATGTGGCTCCAATACATTTGTTTCTTTGCAACTTTCAAGCACATCTCCTAAATGTTTTACAAACTGGTTCTTTCCTTAAATGGGTTGAACTAATACTTCTCAGAACACTCAGCAGTTAGGGGTGCTTCAAGTCTTAACTTCTTTGCATTCTCCTTTAGCTCTTTAATACTAAAAGAGAGCTAATACTAACACTCTGTTTACACTTACTACCCTTTTGTACTAATGCCTAATATTGATACCCTCTGGGCTTCACAGAGACCTTCCAAAGGGTATTACAGTACTCTACTGTACTTCCACAGCACTTTCCCATCCAAAGACTCTGAAGCTCTTGTCTCACTAGGTATCAATACCGCAACAAAAAATCTAGCAGCTTCAAGCTGGAAACTGAATCAGCTCAATTAATAAATCTGAGTAACTCAGGCCAATTAATTCCAGTACATTTCAGGCCTCCTATACTCGCAAATTCTACAGGTTAGGGACCCTCAAGTAACAAATTTGAAGTAGGGGACAACACACAGAGGGTAAGCACCAAGGTACTTCCTTGATCTCACCCTTGCAACAGCAGCACTGAAGCTCTGAACAAGCCATGGTCAGGACTACACGTGTACCAGCCACCAGCCAGGGAAAGACATCACTGGTTTCAATCAACATTCAAAGAGAATACAAATAATAGTTTAATATTCTGACAGAGCTACTTTGGTTTTGTTCTCCCAGTCATTTTCAGCTCTCCCAAAATGCTTTGCACTTCTAAAGATGCAGGCTGGATGCCCTAATGATTCTTTCTCATTAAACCATTATCACCCATTGCATTTGCCCTTTCAAAGAATAGCTGGGAAAGAAGCAGGATCATTATTTCGTTAGCTCCTCTAAGGCTTTCTTTATTATCATGACAGTCACCACTGGCTTCACAGAAACATCTCAAAGGATATCACAATAATATCCTTTATTTCCGCAGCACTTTTCCATTCAAACAATCTGAAGCTTCTGTCTTGTGTTAATCTATTTAAACTACCAAAGTCCCAAGGGCCATACTGGGAAATATGATCTCTATTCTAGAGATGAATAAACCAAAAGCTAGCAAAGGTAATAGTTACTTTTTTTTTTTTCAAAAGAAGTCATCTACAATTAGCCAATTCAAGTTTTATAGTCATCTAGGGTATGGCTCAATATGCAACTCTGTTCAACTCCTACCACCAAACCCCTTAGTTCAAAAGTAAGTATTTAAAAATACATATTAGCTTGGATGTTTGAGGACATGTGACCCACAGGTGAACTGAACAGTTCTGGCTCACCTTTTAACTTGAACTCTACTTATCTTTGTAGTCAAAGACTTCTAACTGCAAATCAAGTAGTGCACATGGCCTTACACTTGTTTGACACTACAAGCAGATTTGATGCCATCGTTCTCCCTCATTCCTCTGGTCAGAATATGATAAACATCAAAGAATGTTATTAAAGGAGTGGAGGTGCAGACAGGCTGTATTAATATTAAACTGCAAAAAGAGTCAGTGATACAAAAGATTCCTTCCGTGAGTTACACCCCAAATGCCTGCTTTAACCTCGGTTGGGACTTTCATGGCAAACTGATCCTTTCTAGCTGGTACTTGTCTAGGTTGCTCCATTGAATGCAAAACTGGAGTCTCATCATCTTGGAAGGCAGTTAACTGCCTTCAGCCTCAAGTTTATATTTGCAGATTGCTTCTAATCAGACACGCTTCTACACACAAAAGTGCTGCTAACGATGCTTTCATAAGACAAAAACTGTTAACAATGTGGACTCTGGCTACACACAGAGAGCTTGCAAAAGTTTGTGCTGGTTTGAGACTAATTGGGATATTTTAATGACAGAAATTAATTTGATCATTGGTTGGGAAAAGAAAATAATGATGAAGTCTATATCGTTCATTGGTTTGCTGAAAGGGATAAAAAGCCACAATATAAACAATCTAGCTCACTAGAATGTTTCCCTATTCACTCCACTCTAATCTCTCCATTAACTAACAAGTAAGCCGTATACAGTTAACACTCCAGGAGGAGTGTCCCTGAACCCAAAACCTGACCTCAGGTGGTCCTGACCCCTCCTCAGGGGTGGGTCTGGACAACCCCAGGTGAGGGTTAGCCCACTCCCCCTTCCTGTCCCTTAAAAGCAGGGGGACTTCCTGTTCTCCCTCTCTTGGACTCTCTTTGGACACTCACTCTTTGGACACTCTCGAGTACTCAGAACACACACTGCATCTCTCCACACACACGTGGCCATCACCATCATCACCATCACAAAATCGGGTTGTATTCACACCTTTTTGTATTTGTTATTCTTCCTTCCCTACACCTTTTGTAACCTCCCTACCTTTGATACCCTGTTTAAGCTATTGTTAAACTTGTTTTCCTTTTTAACTTCCAAAATCAAGTGACTGATTTATTTGGGTGGGCCTACCTTTTCCTCTCACTTCCAATTCCTTTCATTTCGGGAAGGAGGGAGGGGAGAGGGAAGGGCAATTAATATGAATTATCAGCTCATCAATATTATTGATGATCAATATCATCTAATCAAAATTATTATTGTCTCTGGGAATTTAATTCAAACCCCAGACATAAGCTTTGCTGCTTTTGGTTTTGTTTGCCAGTTTGGGAAAGAAGGGGATAGTTTTGAGCCCCTTCTTGGCAGTTTCTTTTGTCCAGAAGGGAGTTTGTATTTCAGATGTCATATTTCTAATTTGTATGTAATTGTAAATACCTGTAAATGTATCCTGTATATATGCTTATAAATTTTGCTGTGCTGTAAATATAGCTTCATCTTACTTTCAAGATGTCTATCTGGTAAATTTCAGTAGTGAATGGGGGGGGCGAAAGTTCCTAACCCACATTCAAATTAAATGCATGCATTTTGTTCCACATGTCCTTATACGCTGATCTTACAGCATTTCATTGTCCCATCTATCTTGCTTTCCACCCTGCAAAACAACATTCTGGCAATACCCCAAGGAAGGCTGTACAGTGGAAAGCAAAACTCAAGTAAGTCCAGTATTGAATAGACTTTTGCTTGCTCTTTATTCAGCTTCTTGAGTTTTATAACCAGCAGTTCTAACCAGCCATGAGAATCTCTTTACTAGTCTTTGTTAACATGAAGAAAGACTTAATCCAGTGTCATATTCATAAAAAACAAATCAATGTGAATTTTTCCTCAACAGGCTGTAGCACCAAATTCAACATGCTTTGAAAAAGCAAGATTTATAATACAATTAATTTATTGAGGGAATACAAATTCTCCCATAATTGTACTGTATTAAAAGAAGTAGGAAAGAAAATCAACTGCTTGATTCCACTGACCTCTTCTGATGGGCCACAACATGTTTTAACCATGGCTGTAAGTGCTGACCCACAGCTCAAAGGGCACACTAAAGGAGAGAAGCTTCTACCAGACCTGCCAGTAACTCAGGGCACTGAGAACTAACAAAAGCCATCTTGTTCCTGTGAATCTGACAAACTGGCCTTAGCCAGCAGATTTTAATACTGTGAAAAGACCTGCTAATCCCAGGGATATGAAGTACAGGTGTAGAGAGACAGAGAGAGTGCTATCTGAATAGCTTTTAGAGGAGTTCTCCTCTCAGATGGTTTCCATTTTGGGGCTCTGTCAGACAGAAAAAGGAGGTTTTGTTTGTTTGCAGTCTCAGCTACTCAGCTATGGAGATGGGCTATAAAATATGTATTGTTCTCCCAGGAGCAAAAGAGCTGCAAAGGCTGCCACTGGATGGCTGGGAGGGACAAGTGAGATTTCTGGAGTGTACACGTGCCACCAACTCTCCTGCCAGGGGGTTTCTCCTCTGCACCTGTGATGCTTCCTGATGGTGTGTGGAGAAGCAGCAGGTATAGATTTGATTTTAGATTCTCATCTTCCTCCTAAGATACTAAAGCTTATGCATTCATCCCCAGATCAGAGCCCCACTACACACATAGCCCCATGCTGAGAGCTGCATGGCAGCACAGCTCCACTTAAATAAGCAGAACAATATCCAATTCTTTGAGCACTTTGGAGAGCAACAAGAACACACAGTGACCAGATTAACACTTGCTCCTCTTCTCACGTGCTTGCAAACTGTCTGCCTGCAGTGTGCCTGTCTCTCCATAACAACTTCTTATTTTTACCCATTGCCCAGATTTCTCCTGGTTTGACAGAGAAACAAAAACCCAAGAGGAAAAAAGTTTCTTCAAGTTTCATACAAAACAGCAGCCAGCAAAAGAAGAGCAAACTTATTAGCACTCAGAGAAAAGCAGCAGCATGAAACCAAACCCCACGAGACATAACAGCAAGCACATCTCTCTGAACATTCAGCTGCAGGAAAACATTCAAACACAGATCACATATTAATATACTACAAAGAACCCAACTGCACAACACAAGAAATCAGGATGGCAAACTTCCATTGATTGTGAAACAATTTTTTTGTGCCTCCACCTTCCTCCCTCTCAAATTACCCTCTCCTAGATAAAGGCCCTTCTGACATGCTGAAATGAGACTCCTACTGAGTCAGAATCCAGCATGCCCACTCCCTGTGGTAGCCCCAACTGTAAATCCCTTTGGCCAGCTACCCTAGGGACACCGTGAGTGGCTCAGCACTGACCCCTCCACACTGCTTTGCACCAAATGGCAATGAGTATACCAGAGTCTTACATTAGGATCTGAGATAACCACACACTTTATTGCACAATGTATGAGGTTAGAATCATAGAACCTTTGTGTGTAAGAGACATCAGCGGGCTTTCAGTTTTTTAAGTGTGTCTAAGCCTATAGAGAAACTTTTGGCAACTTCAATATTAATCTGGTAATAAACATCACAAGTTTGTGCTGTGTGATGATCACATTATCAGTCATATTGAAAAAGACCTTTGAGCCCATCAAGTCCAACATATCACCCAACATTACCTAATCAAATAAACCATGGCACCAAGTGCCACATCCTGTCTCTTATACACTTCCAGGGACAGGGACTCCACCACCTCCCTGGGCAGCCCATTCTAATGGCCAATCACTCTTTCTGCAAAGAACTTCTTCCTAACATCCAGCCTAAATTTCCTCTGGAGCAGCTTGAGACTGATTCTGTCACTGGTGGCCTAGGTGAAGAGACCAATCCCCACTTGGCCACAACCTCCTTTCAAGCAGTTGTAGGCAGTGGTAAGGTCCTCCCTGAGTCTCCTCTTCACTTAGTGCCATGGCCTAGTTGACTGGATAAGGCTGGGTGATAGGTTGGACTGGATGATCTTGGAGGTCTCTTCCAACCTGGTTGATTCTATGATTCTCCAAGCTAGGTATTCCCTTTTCCCTTTTGGTTTAACTTGATGATATAATTCAGAAACCACTGTTAACACTTGCCAAAAACTAAGCCATGGAGCCCCATTTGCCATTTATGATTTCACTGACTGTTGTCACAGCCCTCACAGATTTTTTTTTCCTGTCTGAGGATGCCCTGTTTATTTAGCCACTCCTTGTACAACCTCTTCATGTCTCTAATCATTCTATGACTCCTCCTTTTAGTCCAGTTACACCTTTTGTTATGGATGCCTCAGGGACATATCTTTAGAGGAAGAACTTTGTTGGAGAAAAAAAAGAAAATACAACTACCCAAATGTGTCAGCAAAAACCCAGAGTATTTTAAACAATCTAAATAAAAACACTTTCTGCCATCATACAAAAGGTTGCACATTCTAGACACTTCAGGCAGCACAATCCAATTCTAGGGCACTTTCAGTACCAGAAAGTTTCAGAAATACCTAAAACCAGTGATCCTATTGGGTAAAAAGAAGTTCAAGCAGATTATTTTGGGTAACTTCTCTTGATTTTTTTTATCTTTTAGTTTGTATGTTATCTACACAACAGAATACCCACCCCAAATTGTGTTATGATACAACATTTTTTTTCCACTCTCTCTCTTTTCTGATTAATAACAATACACATCACCAAATACCTGAAGACTTGAAGATGACCTTTGTTGCTAAATTTCAATTTACAATATATAGTGGAGACTGGCAAGGGAAAATGTGCTGCCAGGATGCATTAGTCGTTTTTATTCATAGATCAAACTGAAGAAGATGGGAGCTAACTAGGAACAGTGGCTTCCTGGGTCTTTTCTTGCAGATTCTTCTCCCATTTGTGCCAAGAAAGGTATCCTCTCTCATTTATTCAATGCAAGCCATTGGGAAGACTTTGGAGGTCTCAGAGATTGGATATAGAATATCCCACTGCGTTTTACAGGCAATGAAGCAGAGAGATGTGAATATCAGTCACATTTGCAGTGTCTGACTGCTCATCAGCATTTCATTCAATTACTGCCCCACAAGGCAGGGTGACTGTTCACACCAGTCATTCTCTAGTAGACAACACTACTCAGATGGGAATGAACATTCTGGACACGTTCCACTACCTCAAAATCTCTCTTGAATTGAGGAGCCTAGAACTGGACACAGTACTCAAGGTGTGGCCTGAGCAGTGCTGAGTACATGGAAAGAATAACCTCCACTGGCTCTCCTGGCCACCTGGGCACACTGCTGCTTCATGTTCAGCCTACTATCTACCAGTACTGCCAGATCCCTTTCTGCTTTCCAGCCACTCTATCCCCAGCCTGTAGCGCTGCTTGGGGTTGTTGTAGTCAAAGTGTAGAACCTTGCACTGGTCAGACCACACTTTGAGTACTGTGTCCAGTTCGAGGCCAAGAGATGTTGAGGTACTGGAACATGTCCAGAGAAGGGCAATGAAGCTGGTGAGGGGGCTGGAACACAAGCCCTATGAGAAGAGGCTGAGAGCTGGGGTTGTTTAGCCTGGAGAAGAGGAGGCTCAAGAGTGACCTCATTGCTGTCTACAACTACCTGAAGGGAGGCTGTAGCCAGGTGGGGGTTCATCTCTTCTCCCAGGCAGCCAGCAACAAGGGGACACAGTCCCAAGTTGTGCCAGGGGAGGTATAGGCAGGATGTTAGGAGGAAGTTCTTCCCAGAGAGAGTGATTTGCCATTGGAATGGGCTGCCCAGGGAGGTGGTGGGGTCATCATCCCTGGAGGTGTTCAAGAGAAGACTGGATGAGGCACTTAGTGCCATGATATAGTTGATAGAAACTTTACATCGCAGAAGTATAAACATGAAAGTTATGCAGGCACCATGTAATATCCACACCATCAGCCTCAGCAAGGACATCAGAATCTGAATCATTACATTACTACTTCTGACCTCAAAGTAGGACACCACATGCCTGCAAACACCACCCAAGGCACAGTTCAGTTAGCATGAAACAAGGGCAGCCTGGAGCCGAGACTTCCTGGCTTCACAAAAAGCCTCTCTATTGCTCATTTCACTACTGTGAAATCTACATAAAAGCAGTACATCTGTACAGCTCTGAAGAACTGCACTTCATCATTACTCACTTCCTATTTGTACCATCTCAAAGATCTGATATATTTATCGTGTTCCTTACTCTGATGTAGTCTAATTTTCCAAAGAGATGTTTTGTGCATCTCTGATCAAGCAGCATGCTGATTTGATTCCAAGTGCTTGACTGACTCAGCAAAGATGGCCTTATCAAGACATATTCAAGAAATTTGGTGTAGAGGACACTTTAATAGAGTCAAAGATAAAAGCCAGCTTTGATTACAAAGCCTCATTAATTAATCAGATATTAATTAGATTATTAATTAGAAACAAGGCCATTTCCAGGCCCTTTTCTGCTTTTATGACTCTAGTTAAAAATGCTTCTGTAACAATTCTCTTAAGGAGCTAATCATTTTAATTTGTATTACTTTGTAGCAAAAGTGCCCTGAATGTCAGATTTTCTAAAGCAATTATAGAGGTTCAATTTAACATCCATGCTATTAGGTGTGCTTAAACTGAAACTCCCCTTAAACATGTACAAACAAAAATGCAGAGGGAAGGTTATGGAACTACCTCATCACTCAACTCTGTATTTGTGTGCTAGATGTTGATGACAAAAGAGTCCTTCCACCCACTCGGAGAACAGACTAAGCAATACAAAATATCCTAATAGTAGGTCACCTCACCCTTTTAAGAGAGAACTCAAATCTCCATTTCCCAGATGGGGATACCAACATCAATGTTGGTATCATGACCTCTAAAACACAAACTAGCCCATGCCTGAATCATTTGAAGATTATCCACATTAGAAGACTTAGAGGGGCTCTAATAAATGTTTATACATATCTGAGGGTGGGGAGGGAGGGGACAGGCTCTTCTCACTTGTGCACTGTGATAGGACAAGGGACAACAAACACAAACTGCAGCACAGAAAGTTCTACCTCAACATGAGGAAGAACTTCTTCACTGTAAGGGTCATGGAGCACGGGAACAGGCTCCCCAGAGAGGCTGTAGAGACTTTCAAGACCTGTCTGGATGCACTAGATTATGGTCCTGCTGTGGTCGGACTCTATAATCTCCAGAAGTCACTTCCACTCCCTAATATCCTGTGATCCATTTTAGTTGCTACTGAAATATCCATTTGTTGAGATAGGCCTGATAGGCCCAAAATAGGCTTATACATGTCCTGCTTTGCCTAGGCATGCTTTTCTGCTCCACCAGAGGCAAGCATGGGAAAAGACAACAAAAGGACACAAAAGAACCTGGAGCCACTAAGTCTGGCCTGCCCAGGGTCCTGTGGTGTAAGGTACACACACTCAGCTTGTGCCTGCCTAGTGCAAGGCCTGTGCTTTTCCCAAGTTAGGGAAAAGCGAGCCTGTGGCTTTGCCTAATATGTTATGGTTTGGCTAACTGCCATCCTGATTGGCTATTCTGTGTCCAAAGGGCAATTAATCTCAGCCCACATTGATAAAAGGAGATACACAGGTAAACAACCTGCTTTGCTCCCCTGCTCTCTCTGCTGTGCTCAGCCGCATTCTGCCATTGCCTGTTGCTATTGCCTACTGCCTTATTGTTTGCCTGGTGAATTCCACTGCCGTTGTTACCAGGAGCAGACCCTGGATGCCTGCACACAATCAGCCTGTGTGGTCAGCGTGACATCGTGCTGAAACTATATTGCATGACATCCTGCCTCTGCACCTGAAGGTCCTGCTTAGAAGTCCTGAACATACAGATGGTCCAGAGAAGCCAGGAGAAAAAGGTCAGAAATTGTCTGCATCCTTTCCCCAGAAGCTGGGAAGAATTAAGTCTCAATGTCTGACAAGACAGAGTCCCCTGAAAGCATTTGGACACTGTCAGGACTGTGGCTAGCCCCCACGAGTCAGGTAATAATAATGATAATCTGTGAGTAAATGCTTAAATGCCTCTTTGTAATTCTCCATTGCCTTCTGCCATGAGCAGAAAGACCTCGAGTCCATCTACTGGGCAAGCGGCATAGGACCACAAGCTTCATTTGACCACAGGAACCTTCTCTTCCAGTTCAATTATTGTTCATATATTTTGCTGGTTATTACTAGATCTAGATATGATCCATAGAATGTTTCCATGACCATGTAAGAACCAAAATATTATTAAAATTAATTGTCAGGGGTGGCAAGAGTTCTGAATAGCAAAATTAATAAAACAGCATTAATTTTGGAAAAATATCATCTTGCATTAATTAATTTCCCCTCTGCAACACCATTACAGCGCTTGCAAGTCCTCCCTGCCTTCTAAACCTTACACTAACATTTTTGAGTGTCTTGCAACACAGACATCATAATTCACAAGACAGAAGGAGCTCTCAGGCCGGATGCCACATCTGACAATGATGTTAGGCTGTACCACTTGCCTTGCTGCACGGTTATAAAGCTCAGTCATTGGGCAATATGGTTGTGCTGAATGGTCCCAAGTGGCTCTCTTCCCTTCTCATCCTGATAGATTATGTCATTACATCTTCTCCTAGTTCCTCAGAGCAGAGAATTTTGGTTGAGAAATATAAGGATGATGATGTAAATGCAAAAATGAAAGAAACCAATCATCTCTCATACAGTATCTTGGCTTGGGCAAGAGTCACAGCAGCAGCTGGGTTGCATCTCTTATAATACAGTTAAATCCAGCACTACACTGCATGTAGGTATGTCATGCCACCACTGGTTGTGCACAAGTCTTACTCATTCCCTGAGCACAGAGTCAACAGAATCAATAATAGCTAGCATGTCTTCAACATGCAGATATTGAGCTCTAAGCTTGCCTCTATGTGGCCTTTCCAGAGAGGCAAACCAGCTGTTTATTATCAAGGTTAATAAAGAATTGTGATCTATATGGCAGATGCTCAACACAGGATCCTCCCACCACCGGAATTCTTCATTACCAACTGCTTGTGGGCAGCTCAGAAAACACACAGCTGAACACCCCTGTACTATCATGCCATAAGATCTCATTGCCTATTATCTTGTAAACCACTGCTGGTGGTTCAAGCTTAATTTTACCCTAGAAAAGCCTCCCATTTTTGTCATCTTTTGTACTCAAAAGCTCATCTAACACAGAACACTTTGTCTTGGGAGAATAAACCTGTTGGAACTTTTTCAGACAGGAGATCAATAAAGTGGGAACAGCTTGAAAAGTCAATCAGCTTTAGCAAATCCCCCAGGAGATGTCTGGGTGATTATCATTTTAACGAAGGAGCACAAGGAAAGGCCCATCCCACACAAGTTCAAGAGGCGGGATATCTTAGGCTGAGATGAAGAGAAAGAAAATGAAGCACTAGAAGAGAGAAGTCATTTCTCTAGCTTTCTCAAGACATTGTCAAAGAGCTAACTTAAACTTCTCCAAACTGAGAATTAACTACTTTTGAAAAGGATCAAACACAAACACCCAAGATGTAAACTGCAGCTCATTGAAGAGAGAATTCTGTTGTACTAAAGACATTGGAAGGTATCTTAGGAGATGTGCAAGTTCCTGCTTTGCCACACAAGTGATTGTGATCTTACACATGGAGACATATTTTGCTGTTTTTCCAACCACCTAAGTTGAGACTACAGCATTTCCCACAAAAGCTCACACAGATGCAGGCATTTCATATCATAAACTGAAATCCACATTTCCCTGGCTCTGACAGATGGATTTGGCTTACTGTGTGAGTCCTGTGCCCTGTGCTATGTCGGAGGTCAAAGTATACTGAGTATATGACTCAGTAAGTTCGGGGCTTTTGGCCACGCTTTCCACGTCAACTTGGGTTCCAATCCTACTCAGGATATCTCCCTTTTGATGAACCAACTGTTGCCCACATTTCTGACAGCACTGACCACAGATCCTTGCTTGTTTTGGTTTGGTTTTGTTTTGGGTTTTTTTGTTGTTTTTTTTTGTTTTGTGGGTTTTTTTGTTTTTTTTTTTTGTTTTTTTTTTGTTTTTTTTTTTTTTTAAGTAGAGCAGAACTCATTTGTTTGTTCAGTGTATCTCTGTCTCCTAACTCAGGAGTTAGCTACTGGACAGCTTTAAAGCAGTATCACTTAAGTTCTTTCAGTGATATAATTTAGCTGAGGAAATAAATGCCTTTTTTTTTTTCTTTTAGTCAACTTGATGCTTCAAAAGTCAATGAGAAAGTGAAGCATGACACTGCATTCCTGGAGGGCACCATTAAGATCCACAAGGATAATGCCAGCATAAAGAGTTACCCATATTTTAGCAAGTAGATTGCAATAGCCTGTGATTAATTAGGAAACAGTAGCAGCTCATCACTGGTCATTTCCTTATACCTCTTAGCTGCCTTACAAGAAGGCACGTGGTTTGGTTTAATATCACCTTTAACATTCTGGGAATGAATCTTCCTGCAGGCCAAAGAGTAAGACTCTGAAAACAAGCCCTCAGCAGTCAACAAGGATCTAATCAACTACTCGGTGCAAGGGCAGTTCTGCAGACCTACCTGTGCACATACTCTGAGGAAAGAAGAAAAAAATGAAATACAGCTACCAAAAAAAAAAAAAAAAAAGGAAGATTCATACTGGGTCACAATTTCTAACAAAAAAAATTTAGTCATGACCGAGATGTCAGTGAGCAGTGTATGGACATGTCGAGTATAAGAACATGAAGGGAAGGAGATGCCTCTCTGCATCTTACTGCAAAGAATAAGGGCAGTAGTGAGTGGCCAATGGCTCACTGTAGATAAACTTTCTTCCCCCAGAGACTCCCAGGTCTCTGTGAGGGCACTTGGGCAGGAAACCTGCTGGATTTGCACCACTGAGTATGCTGCTTGATTGCTCATGTTTTAAACTACTCATCACACTCTAAAGTGGAAGCCTCAATACAGTACAGCATGTTCCTCAAAATGTTCACTTGCAGACTCATCATTCACTTTTAACTAAGTACCATAAGGGACCTGCATCATCTAACCAGCTGAAAATACAACCAGCTGAAAATACAACCAGCTGAAAATACAACCAGCTGAAAATACAACCAGCTGAAAATACAACCAGCTGAAAATACAACCAGCTGAAAATACAACCAGCTGAAAATACAACCAGCTGAAAATACAACCAGCTGAAAATACAACCAGCTGAAAATACAACCAGCTGAAAATACAACCAGCTGAAAATACAACCAGCTGAAAATACAACCAGCTGAAAATACAACCAGCTGAAAATACAACCAGCTGAAAATACAACCAGCTGAAAATACAACCAGCTGAAAATACAACCAGCTGAAAATACAACCAGCTGAAAATACAACCAGCTGAAAATACAACCAGCTGAAAATACAACCAGCTGAAAATACAACCAGCTGAAAATACAACCAGCTGAAAATACAACCAGCTGAAAATACAACCAGCTGAGGTCTCCTGCTACAGGAAAACAGCCAAGCTTTAATCAAGCTTCTCCCAATTAATTCCTGCTCCCTCTCAATAATTCTTTAACCCTTTTAGTGTGTGCTTCTATTAATCACAGTCCATGGAGTCAACAATGCCATTCCCTAGACTCCATTTCAGACAAACACAATTATTTATGTTTAACTCAGATGTAAGGGAACACTTCCATGTTAATAAGCTACACAATCATGGATCAATACAGTTCATATTGAGACTTAAGTGCTGTGCTTATTGAAAGAGGGAATATAGAAAGAGGTATTATATCATGAAGTTATTAATCTGTTACACAGCTGCTAAGCTTTAAAACAATGTCCTTGTAATAATCAGAGCACCATGGTGAAACAGTACCTGTCCTTTCAAGCCAATGGTACATACATATTGAGACTGCTACCTGAAGGGGTTATTTTTATTGTCCATACTTTACTACACAACTGATGCTGGAAATCAAGAAAACAAATTGTGATGAATTTTTGCTACAAGTCATTATTTTGCAAAGATCCCACTTTAATAAGTCTAGTACACAAAATATGTTCATGACTTAATCTCCCTTCTTCACAGATGAGGACAAACAATAAATCCTCACCTCCTCTTTATTTGTGGGTGGTTTTTTACAAATCTCATTCTGCCACCACTTATCAGTATCTCTGGAACAAAAAATAAAGGAGGGGTGAGGGGGAATGCATTTCTCGGAACGGGATCAGTAATGACACAATCAATAATTGCTGTCACAAGCTAATATCAGAGTTGCAACCTTACAGTGAAGACAAAGAGACAGAGTTTATGCAATCATGGTTGCTAGTGAGGCTCTAAACAGGATTGCTATACATGCTTTTACATGCTGCCTGCAGAGCTCACAGGGCAGCAGAAACTAAAAGCAGATCGCATGCTGACAGGGAGTACTGAACCTAGGGTTATCCAGAATGGTGTTGGATCCATAAAGCTGGATGGAAATATGGAAAAAAATGCTGTCCTTAAAGCATGGCTTACACCTGTGATGGCAGTTCCTTGGACACCAAGGACATCCTCAGGCAGCTGCTTCTTCAAGCACAAACAGAATCCAGTAATTCTTCAGTCAGCAGTACAGATGCCCTTCAGTTTCTACTCCACTGAAAAGCTCCCATGCAGCTAAGACCTTGTCATTATGATCTAGACACATTAAGTGATTTTTTTTTTGTTTAAAAAGAGAATTAATAGCTCCTAGCTGAAAACAGAGAAGGAGACAGCCTGCCCCAACTGGGACCTAGCAACACCAGACCCCAGATGTTTGGGGTCACTATGACTTCTCAGGTGATTGACTTGTTAACTCCCCAATTGAATTAGTATATTAATCAATAGAAAACAGTGGAGGGGAGAAGCAGGCTGGGAAATAATCTTTACTTTTGCACATTAGAATTTCCATGTAATTAACATTCAGCATGGCACACTTGCACCTCCCACAAGCCCTGAGAAATCTTGATAGAAGTTTGTGTTTCATTTCCAGTCTGAGGATGAATAATGACCGACGACCAGTGAGCACAGTTCAGACCTTCCCTGAACAATCTAGCTATGCAGACCCATTTGCTGATTTGGATGGAAACCTTATCCTGCTTTTGTCTACACTATGCTATCAGTCAGAGACACCATTCAATAAGAATTGCCCAGAAATGAGTCATAAGTCATAGACTTATGCTCCAGTACAAATAAACACCCTGACAGACATAGGAAATCTCTGAATTTGGCAGGGGCTGAAATTAGATCTCTCCACAAAACACAATGATTTTATTCTCTTTTTTTAAAAGGTTACACAGGTGAAAGAAAAGTTAAGGTGATGGCAAAGTCTAAACTATGGACCCCCCTCAGTCCCACCAAACCTGAAAACATAGATTGATTAGTATCAGAGTTTATTATTCTGAAGCTATTTAGATTCCACCACATCACCGTTGTCATGGTAGGCCTGATAGACCAAAAATGGGCTTTTCCATGTTCTGGCTTGCCCAAGCATGTTTTTCTGCTCTCCCCCCTTCTGCTGTGGGGAGAAGCAACTGCAGGAAAGGAAAACGAAAGCCCTGACTTCACCTAATATGGTCCAGCTTGTAAAGTGCCATTCTAATTGGCTAATCTATGCCCAAAGGCCCATTAGTCTCTGGCTGTACTGATAAAAGGGGATGAGCAGGTAGCATGGTGTGCTGGTGCTGCTGCTGCTTCATTGCATCCCGAAACTGCCTGTAAACTCCACTGCCTCAAGTTTACCAGGAACGGGCTCTAACTGCCTGCACGCGATCAGCCTGCATAGCCAGCTTGACATTGTGCCAAGACTGCACATCACACTGCATCTTGCCTGTTCCTCTACAAGGCTTCTGCTGAACTTGGAATCAAGAGGAACCAGGTCAGAGACTATGTTATAGACTCCCAGCTTCCTGAGAAAAGAGCCTGGGAAACTCCAAAGCCTCTAACAGCTTTGAGACCACCGACAGCAACCCCTCCACGTGCTTTGGGTACTGTCTGATAATATTTTGTGAGGAAATACTTAAAGCCTCTTGTAATTCACTAACTGCCTTCCGCCATAAGCAGAAAGAAGCTTCCTGTGTCCATCCAGTCGATAAGCAGTATAATTAACCACAAGAATCTTTTCTTCCAGTATAATGTTTGTCACTTTAAGAAATAAGTGCCCTAGTTTTGCCTGATCTCTGTCTGTATAAATTTTCAAACCTTGTGAATAAGTTTTCTAGTGAGTTTTAATGTTAGTAAACTCTATTTGCAGTTACTAACAATCTTCACCTGGATATCAAAATTAATATAGATTATTCAATTTGCATAATCCATCACAACAGTTTGGTCCAAATTCATGTCAGGACAATGAATTTCAAGGCTCATAACCTCCAAGCAAGAGCATCATCTCAAAAACAAGGAGTGTTCTACTTCCTCCACATAAATGGGGAAATATGATCTGTTTCCAGCTCTGCCCCAGCACTTAGCTACCCTGCACTCTTTGCACAAGCATTGTGACTTCTGTGCACCAACATCAGAGAAACGCAGTGAACTGTGGAACAAGAAAGACTTCTGCTGTGCTGCAAATGATAGAGCCAAGAGCCACTTCCTTGGAGAACCACTGCTGGTTCCAAGACTGGAACCACACTGGTCAGGCCACACCTTGAGTACTGCATCCAGTTATGGGCTCCTCAATTCAAGAGAGATGTTAAGGTGCTGGAACGTGTCCAGAGAAGGGCGATGAAGCTGTTGAAAGGCCTGGAACACAAACCCTCTGAGGAGAGGCTGAGGGAGCTGGGGTTGTTTAGCCTGGAGGAGATGAGGCTCAGGGGGACCTCATTGCTGTCTACAACTACCTGAAGGGAGGTTGTAGCCAGGTGAGGGTTGGTCTCTTCTCCCAGGCAACCAGCAATAGAACAAGGGGACACAGTCTCAAGTTGTGCCAGGGGAAGTATAGGCTGAATGTTAGGAGGAAGTTCTTCACAGAGAGAGTGATTTGCCATTAGAATGGGCTGCCCAGGAAGGTGGTGGAGTCACCGTCCCTGGAGGTGTTCAAGGATGAGGCACTTAGTGCCATGGTCTAGTTGATTGGATAGGGCTGGGTGCTAGGTTGGACTGGATGATCCTGGAGCTCTCTTGCAACCTGGCTGATTCTATGATTCTATGACTCCAAGACAAATCACACAGCTGCACAATAATTATTCCAATGTCAGTGTCTCACTCTGAGCAGGAAAAACACAGTACATCCTATCATTCCCATAACAAAAGAAGTTGAAAGTAACACCACAATTGTTCAATTCATAATGGCACAATCTCTTTGCTTGTGCCTATGCAAGCGAAGCTTTTCTGCACTGCATTACCTCCACCACACTCATGCACATGTAATGCAAATCAACCATCAAGCAGTATTTGTTCTACAGGAAAAACTAGTTTAATATCAGAAGACTTAGTGGAGCAGATGAATGGCTCTGACATGATATCCACAGGATAGAAATTCAATTAAAAGCTGCAAATGGCATAGGAGTGGTAGTTATTGTTCAACATGTACCATGGGGCCTTTACTGAAATACAGCTATTAGCTGTACTGGTTGAGAAATTCTGTTTTCCTTTATGGCAATCTGTTAGCCTGTAGAAAGTTGAATTAATAAAAACACAGAATCACTCTCACGTTATGCAAAAGAGCAAAGCCAAGGGCAAGTTGTGTATTTTATAATTATGGATTAAGTGCATTGTGCCAAAGAAATTAAAGCAATGCCACAATTATAATAAAAATGAAAGACTGTCTGGCTCTAAAGGCTGATGGTGTGACTATGGCATGAAGAACATGTTGCTTTACCCACCCTTATCTGTCCCATCACAGCTCACCAGGACAATAACAATTACTCCTAATGCTAGCAGCTACATTCACCACGTGTGCAGCCATTGGTGGAAATAAACTTGCATGAGAAAGCTACCTCCTCTACTGTTAGTAGCATCTTTTGCCTGAGAGGTTACTTTTGCCCCCACAGAACAAGATAAAGAAGGATGGAGGGAGAATTTTTTTTTTTAAATACATGGAGGATAGATCTGAGTGGGAAATAACTCCCCAAGCCCATCCAACTTTTTCCAAGTCTCAAAGATGGACAAGCAAGTATTTCAGGATGGAAATTTCCTCCTGGAGGAGGAAAGAATCAGGCTAAATCAACAAGGAACTCACTTTCATTAAACCTGTAAGGCAGTATGCTCATATCACCAATTTTCAGACATTCTACTTCAGACTCCCTACTCCACAAGTGGAGAAAAATCTAGGTCTAAACCACCTCTGATCTCACAACTTTTCAGTCACTGCAGTACCACTTCTGAGAGCACTCCAGCGTCTTCGTCTCTAGTACAACACATCTTTCCCCACCAAGAGAGATATCTAGGGGGACAACTAGTAACTAGTTATGAGATTTTCTGGACATGGGCTCTTGACTACTTTCTGACTTACTCATAATCATTAAGAAGCCTGTAGCATATCGAGAGACTTCAATCATGTCTGGCTTCCCCAAAAGCAGTCCCAAGTGCTCAGTCACACTATCACTGTCTTTCCTCAGCAATGGCTCTTCCCCTTCATCACTCACCAGCCATCACTTCCACCTGTGCCTACACCACAGTGTCACACAGGAAAGCACTATCACCAGCACAGAAATAAGCGACCAAGAGAACAGTGGACCAAACAATGACACAGCACTTTCTTCCCTGTGTTCATTTGAGAAGACTTCTACTCAAGTTACCCTCAAGAGTCACAATTAGATCAGACTGAACAAACCAAGGAGGACAAGCCATCTCTTAGGGCCCAACAGTTCTGGCAAAACCAGCACCATACTTCTCTCACACTTTCTAGACTCTTAAATTGATCCCAGCAACACAGTTTTGCCTTCTCCAGACACGACCATCATCTTTCAGTTTATGAAAGACCTCTCTGCAGAGTCTGCCAATGTACAGCATGCCTTGGAGTAGCTGAAAGACTCCTCTAGATCCCTGGTGTTAAGGGGTGTATGTGTGTGTGTAATCACACTGGTCTTCCCAGCAGAAGAAAGAAAAAAGCAACCAACCCTTCCCTGACCAAAACCAACCAAAAAACCCAACCTCCCCCCAAACCAACATACAACAAAAAATTCACACACAAAAATATCCCAAATACACTTCTGAAATCTGACTTGGAAATGCTGTATGGTAATGTGACTATTGCAAATCTCTACTCACAGGGTTTCTTGACTTCATTTCTAACAGTGGACACCTAAATCCATGTTCTCAAATATGTATCCATCTTACCTCTCCTGAGCAGAAAAATACAAATTCTTCATCTATTATCTCATTCTTTTTGCTGCTGTTGTATGAGCAAGCACAATTATAAATTTCTTTCTGTAAATGGACTATCAGCCCCTGTAGGAATAACCTTTCATGGATGGCAAAAGTTCACTGGCACAATGCTATTTTTCCCCTGCCAGAAGCTAGATGCATCATGCCACTCAAAATTAAAACCGTCTTAACATTCATCTGTAATAACATGTGACAGGTGCCATGTTTTTAGGATTCCAAATGGAACTAGAGATCTTAGACCAATCATTTGTATCCACCTGGTTTCACAAAACTAGTTTGGAGTACACCTGCCTTGGACTGAACACATCCTGGTTACTGGTAGCACATGTGAGCACATTGCGTGGGAAAGCAGTAAGTAGCTGTGCTGGTTTGAGGGTAATTAGACTACTCTAATGAGAGAAATTCGATCATTAGTTGTAAAAGAATAATAATTATAGTCTATATCATTCATTGGTTTGCTAAAAGGGATAAAAAGCCAAAGTATAAACAATTTGTCCCTCTTTTTTTGCTGAGGGCTGGATATGTTAATTTCTCTCTCTAATATATTCTACTAGCCTTGGCTAACAGATAACAAGTAAGCTTTGCTGATTGTTTTTTGTGAAAGAGAGAGTGGCATTGGCCCCTTCTGGGCTTCTTTTGTTTGTCCTGGAGTGAAGTTTGATTTATGTATTATTTCTCAATTGTATGTAAATATTTTGTGTATATATGCTTGTAAATTTATCTTTCCTGTAAACATAGCTTCATCTTACTTCCTATCCATTTGAGCTGGTCTGGTAAATTTTAGTGTGTGTGGGGGGGTGGAGTTCCTCAAACCATTACACTGGCATGGATACTCCGCAAGCAACATTTCTGCCTCCAGAGAATTAAGGTGTTACTTTAGTATCCTAGGCTGGGTTGTTGTTGCTGAGGTGAGGATTTTAACCAATATTTTAATAGAGATTTCAGTTGCTCGAAGGGCTGTGTTTATCACCTATGCCGTGTAAACACAACATCGTTTGCTCCAGAGAATGACCTAGCAGATGATGCCACGTTTCTCTAGTAGAATAAGAGCTCTTCAAGTCTAGTGCCCTCATAAATGCTGCACGGGTCAGAGGGCAGTAGGTTAGGACAAATTAAGGGCACTCTGCTCTCTGGTCTTCCACACAGCTCAGCAGATAGGAAGGATAAGCAGATTACCAGACAGGCTTCCAATGGAGGGATCTCTGGAAACAGGCATGTTGAAGACAATGCTTGACAAAGGACTAAATTGTACTGAGTTTGAGGAGATCTATTAAAACATCAGAGGAATACAAAGAGTTTCAACACATGGTTCTGCCAGCAGCCATAAACCAGGCCATAAGCTTCTATTCCTCCCCACCTCCCCCGCTAAGAGTTACTAACTTTGACTGGAAGCTCTCATTAGGATCATGAAAACATTTTGTTGTCAAATCCTCTGCTTCAGCTTCCCAACCCAAAAGTGAAAAAGCATGGAGATATCTAATTCAGGTTTGCAGAAAGTATCTTCTGAGCTTATTTGCACAAATACAATAGCCGGCATGACCAACAAGACCAGCTAAGCATAGAAAAAGGAAAAATAAAGTCACCACTCAATCAGTTCTGTGGGTTACATTCAGATCTGCCTAATACAGGCAGATAGATGAGGAATCATAACTCCCATTTCAAAAGCATGAGGTCCACCTGTGGTCCAACACAGCCAGGCCATTAGTCTGTACATAAGCCATAAAGAGTAATCATCACACTTCCACTGCAGAAGAGTAGAGCATTACTGTCACCCTGCATCACCACTGAAAGAGTCTCCCACTTTCACTGTGACTCCAGAGCCAGCAATAGCATGAGGGTCTGCACAAGCAGCCTGCTGACACTGCTTCCCGAGCTGCCTGAATGTGCAGCATATCGGTGTGCAGAACAAACGAGCTGGCAGCCTCATTTGTCATCATCTGTGTCACCAGCAACCACCCTCTACTTCTACCATGTCAGCTCAGCAGCATCCTAACAAAGAAAAAGAGAAATCCTTCCCTAGCTCCTGCCACATAGTCACCTCACCTTCAATCCCCAAACATTGATAGAAAGGATTAAAGAGAGTGCTACTTAAAATAAAATGGATATAGGATTCAAAACGAATTACCGAAGCATAATCTTGCTCAGATGGGCATGCTAAGAATAATTACTATCCATCGGATGAATGTTTGCTGGAGACACATTACAGAATGCTGCATAATTAAATATAGCAACCAATCCTCATTTATCTACCAAGCAATTCACATTTAAAAGCTCACCTGCATGCATTTGGGCAAAAAACACTTGGGAGCTTGCAACACAGTTGAAAGTTTGGGGAACAGCAAAACCAGGAAACTAAAAACTAGCAGGAACAGTAAACAGGTTTTCATCATTAAAAACGAAAGGGAGGAGCGGGGAGAAGGGGCTCAATGAAACCCTGCTCTGGGCATTATTTGCCCTTTAAAGTAATATCCTTTCAAAGAAGAGGTCTTTGCTGTCAGATTGCACCTGGTTCAAACAAAACATTTGTTAGAAAGGAACAAACTGACGCAGAGAGGGGACAGTGTGCCAAGTAGCTTTCTCAAGAGGTTGGCTTCGGCGCCTGTGGGCTTGAGGAAAACAGCAAAGCTAAGTACCGTCAAGACACTCCAGTAGCTCCTGCACATTGCACCAGTCTTCCTTTATTCACTCAGTGAAGACACAACTGATGCTAAGCATAAATATGGCCGAGTGGTGATCAAATCAAGGACAACATTGGTCTTCCGCACTCATACTCTTCCATTCCTAAGATGAAACCATTTTCTCTGCTGCTCTGCAATCTGGAGGGAAACGTAATGCCCAACATGGCACACGACCTGACAGCTGGCCTGCAGCCATGTGCCAAGTAGTACAAGCCCTGTCAGCCCAGCTCCTGAAGTGCAATGCTAAGCTCTTCCCTTGTAACATGTCAGCCAAAGCTACTTACACCCTGGCTCTGTTGCTCCATGGATGCTCTTTCAAACCTTGCCAAATGGAGTTTTCATAGATCCACACTGCTCGGATTCATGAGCACTACCATATTGCTGGAGAGGTGAACTATAATCCAGACAGAACTCTCTAGAGAGAAGGATCTCCAGCAGTAAAATGAAATGCAGAAACCTTTTATTGACTATGGTTCCAGGCAACAGATCATTCTTCCAGAGAAACTGTTAGTCTCCAAAGAGAAGAGCAACTGTTCTCTGTACATCTTATTGCTATTTTGCAAACTTGCATTCCATCTCCAGCAGTCATTGTTCAGGTGTTTGAAAGACACAAGTATGAATGCTGGTTGGGAGACACTGGTATTAATCAAATATTCCCATACAAAATAAAATAGGCTGAGTCCAAGGAGAACATCAGAACAATGATCATTTTAACAGGTAATTTATATAAATACAAGTAATAACCGACCAGGAAAAAATTTACTTCATCCCACAAATAAAGTATTTATCTACCTTTCCAATTTGGAGGCCAGATGTTGGGGCATTTTGTGGATAATTGTGCAGAAAAAACAGGAATGGGTGGATGTAAAGAGGAAGATTTTCAGAGCCACCTACCCAATACATATGTCCAATTAAACTTAATGAGAGAGTATCTTCATCTTAAATGTGCAGATTTGATCATACCAATCTACATATCTCAAGTCTGCCTACATCTATCTCTTGAAATATATTTCTTCTCAAAATCCATTTTACCTTGTCCCTGACAGATTAGTTCTCCCAGCAGCACCTTCCCTCCAGCCCTGGAATTCCACTACACAAAGTGTTGCCTGTGACCCCCCACAACAAAGCACACAGCAAACACTAAATACCAAATATGCAAAAAGCTTTTACTGTTGACAACCTGTGAAAGAATCAGAGGCTGTCCTTTAAAAGCTGTCAGTCAGAAGAGTAAGCAAGCATTAAATCCTTGCAGACATTAACTGAAAGAAAAATGTTTTCACACACTCAGAGCTTAGAAGCAAAGGTGAGGGTTTGGGAGGATTTTAAAAACAAATGCTTCCGATGAGCATGTTTAACTTTGTACTGAGAAAAATACAGGTACAGATAAGCTTTGTCCTAGGCTACCTGTGATACTTATAACACAACACTTTCCATTTACACAACAGACTGAATGCAATGACATACACATTCCTCAAGTGAGAGAATGCTACCGTCTCTGTACTGACAAGGAGAAAAACACAGAAGCCACGGATTTTTTTTCCCTGAACTTTGTCCCCAACTGAAGAGTTTCATCAGTCTATACTAACAGTAACATACCAAGGACAAGGCATTTAGACAGCATGCTTCAAACTGGGATATTGAGTGGAAGTAGATGGACACTGAAATGTAAAGTTCTCCAAGTTAAAGATCATAGAATCATAGAATGGTTTAGGTTGGAAGGGACCTCAAGGATCATCCAGCTCCAACCCCCTGCCATAGGCAGGGACACTTCCCACTAGAGCAGGCTGCTCAAGGCCTCATCCAGCCTGGCCTTAAATGCTTCCAGGGAGGAAGTATCTGCAACCTCCCTGGGCAACCCGTTTCAGTGTCTTACCACCCTCACTGTAAAGAACTTCCTCCTAATATCCAGTCTAAATCTCCCTTCTTGCAGTTTAAACCCATTACCCCTCATCCTGCTCATCCTGACATTACTAGACCTTGTAAACAGTCCCTCCCCAGCCTTCCTGTAGGCTCCCTTCAGATACTGGAAAGCCACTATAAGGTCTCCTTGAAGCCTTCTCTTCTCCAGGCTGAAGAGCCCCAACTCTCTTAGCCTGTCCTCATAGCAGAGCTGCTCCAGCCCTCTGATCAAAGATAGATCTTCAAGTTGTTGGAAAGCATCTATGTCTCCCTCCTGGAGTACTTTGAAAGCACTTTTACTGGCTTCTGAGCTCCTGTACCCTTTTGGTCCAGCTGCAAAGCAAGGGAAGATTTGCGTGGTCTTAAACACTACATAACACTGATCAAGTCTGCTAGAAGAGACTGGTGCTAAGGAAAAAAAAAAAACCAACATATTTGCAATATTAGTTTTCAACAGACAGAAAGAAAAACACCTGCACAATTCAATAAATAATTTGATTTTTGTACACGAAAGCCATCACAGCCCTGACTCTTGTGTAACTAACAGGTTTTCAGTAGGAAAATACTACAATATTGTGTTCCTAAAATCCATCTACATAGATTACTGTGAAAATCAGACAAACAACTCTGAGTCAAGTCCCTCCAATGAATCCAGAAGACTAATTCTCAATTCATTGAGCAAAATTCAAGTTTTAACCACATTGTGTACCGAGGAATGGGAAACTGGTCAGAATTCATAGGAAAAACCAACAAACAAAACCAAAAACCATCCAAAAAATTAGGTATCCCAGAGTGGAGTGTATTCTTTACAGGTAAGATTAAAATAATTAGGTGTAGCACTTGACAAAGCAAGGCTACATAATAATCATTGCAATGTGACAATTCAGACAGAAAAATAAGTCAATCCTATTTGCCACTTCAAAACTGGTGCAAAAAAAAATGAAATTAGAGAAAGGAAATTTTAGGCCAAATATCAGTAAAATTCTGTAACCTGCAGAATCATGAGTGGTGTCAGTAAAGAAGTCTAGCTGGCAAAAGGAATTGAAACGTCACTTGCATGTTAGATAGAAAAGTCAAGCTTGGGCCTGCCACGGAACCAGCTCCCAATGAAAGCAAGAGAAATCTCATTGCTGAAATGCAACATAAGCTGATCGGTCACACTGGGCCTATGCAGCGAAGAGAGAGCCACAAACATGCAGGGAAGAGATCATTCTCTGCAGAGTAATTTGTCAAACTGGCTGCTCATTTGGGCCCTTCCTTAACATACAGTATCAGACACACCAGCCCCAGAGCTCACTCACATGCCACAGCAATCAGCTACAGACACAGCAGCATCGTTTTTATTCTTACAGCAAAGTAAATGAAAGTCAGGAACATCTCACAATTTGCTTTGTTAAAAATAAAGGTTTAAGGGGAAAAAAAAAGGCAAAATAAAAAGACTGATGGAATATAGTCATGCCTGCAGAACATAAACAGAGATTTCACAGCATCGAGTCTTCGTTTTTATCACATCAGATAGCTTTTTCTTTCTAAAGAGAACTCTGAGGGAGAATAACTAAAGGTTGTTAAAAGTTGCTGCAGTTTTGGATTGATGATGGCAAAACATTTTTTTCTTAAACTACTTGCAACAAAAGGTGCTAGGCAGAAAAAGCCAACATAAACACTTGTAAAGGCTCTAAAGACAACCAGTGCTGAAATGACTAGATGAGGGTTTAATTTTAAAACCATACAAGTAACAGAACAAATATTCTAGGGATGGAGAAATCAAAGATATCTTTTTCTCCTCGATGTATGAGGATCTGCAATCCAATATAAATGGAAATTGTGCTTAATTTTCTGCAGCATGAACTTACCACTACACCTGAAGATACATTAGAGAAGAAAATAGTTACAAAGGTAAAATAAGATATCTTTGTCCAGGAAGAGAAATTAAAACATCTATACAAGAGGTTGAAAGCTATTTTCAGGTAACTAATAAGATTTTGTGCGTTTGTGTCTCAGAATGGTCAGACCATCCAAGACCATGCCTTTGTAAAGCAGTATTTCAGTTCCTACTGTAGAAAAGCTGCATGTTTTTTTCTGTACCTCCCTGATCTTCTACCCACAGCAAATAAAACCCTCCAGCATGAACCTACTCTTCACAATACCACATTTCAGGAGGAATAAAGCCACGCAATTTGCACACTTTGTTTTTATTCCCCTTCAGTCAAGAGGAATTTTTGCAGGAGAAGAAACCAAAGCAGGAGCTGGACAGCATTTATGTGCAGCATTATGCTTTTAGCCCTATGGCTAGCTGTCCTTATCCCTGCCAATGTAGACAGGATCTTCATCTACAGGGATCTTACTGCAATGCCCATGCAGTGTTTTGAGCACCTGCGACTCAATGTGCTAAACACCTTCATTCCTAGCTGGTGATGAGGAGTTGGGGCCACTCAGCACTATTTGCAGTCTGCACCCACCCAAGGTCACACTTAGCAGCCACGAAGTCTTTGACAGAGTTGAAAACAAAGCAAAACCTTCTCAATCCTGTCTTGAGAAGGAAAACTCTCTGCTTTTAGGAGTATTTTAAAGATCAGAAAGGGCAACTCTGAAAACCAGGTAATGACATGAATAAGCTGGTGCTTTGTTTCAGCCCCTTGAATTTTATGCTGTCCGCTCTTCTTGCAAATAATTACAATGCCATGAAGAGGAAAGTTAAAGACTAAAGAGCTCCAAGGCTTAGTTTTCATCACCAAGGAATCATGGCTGCAATGTGGAATTTCACAAGGGCCAAGGCTTTCAGATCAGTCTATCTTTCAGCATCACTGAAATTGGCTAACTCAGCTCAGACCCATTTGTTGCAGCATCAAAAATGAAATGCAGTTCTAGCAGCAAATCAGATCACATAATTGAAAGACCATAAATATGAGTTATAATTGAAAGATCGTAAATATGAGTAAAGACTGAACATCTTTCTAGCCAGCAAGCAAAGCTTCAAACTATACTGTGGACTAAATGCAGAAATTATTGAGTCAGATTCCCTGGCCTGCTCTACATGACTATATTATTACCATTAGCTGTTCTCTGTGCTTTAAATCTATTAATCCGAGGACTTTCAGAGCTGCATTCCTGTGAAGAGCATTCTTCCTGAGACTCCCCTTCCCTCATTATAAACAGGAACACAAGAATTTTGAGGACATTGAATTTGATGCCCTATGAGAGAATCACCCAAACGAGAATATTTAAGGAGTGGAAAAACCTGCTGCCCTACAAAACACCTTCTGGTGTTAAATCAGGGCAAGAGTATTTGTTTGGGGAAGTGGCCTTTGCACCTCATCGAGAAAAGAATGAAAAGAGCCAAAAGACAATAATCGAAGATTAAACAAGTTCAGGAGACCTGGGGCTGTTTAGTCTGGAGAACAGAAGACTGAGAGGGGATCTGATCAATGTGTACAAATACAAAGAGGTGGGTGTCAAGTGGATGGGGCCAATCTCTTTTTGGTGGTCAGCAGCCATAAAACAAGGAGCAACAGCTACAAATTGGAGCACAGAGGGTTTCACCTCAACATCAGGAGAAACGTCTTTACAGTGAGGGTGACAGAGCACTGGAACAGGCTGCCCAGAGAAGTTGTGGAATCTCTTTCTCTGAAGACTTCCAAAACTCACCTGGGTGCATTACTGCATGAACTAACCCAGGGGATCCAGTTTTTGGCATGGAGGTTGGACTCGATGATGTCTCAAGTCCCTTCCACTCTCTAACATTCTGTGACTCTGTGTCGTGGGGGTTGTTTTTTTTTTTAAACAAGAAGGGCAATTTTTCCAGGCAGCCTGTACTAATGGCTGAGGTAAATTCTTCATCACGGCTAATTTTTCAATCAAAACGGGATGTTTTCCTAAGAGTTTTGCTCTTCATCAAGCAAGTATTAGTCTGAGGAATTAATCTCTGCTTAGTATCTGTGACAAGTGACTTTTTTCTCCATCTCCATGTGCAGTGCCTGAGCACAATGTTCCTCCTGCCTCTATAACGCAGGAATTAATAGTTACACACCAGTAAGGCACCAGTGACACAGTTACTATTACACAGTCTATCCACATAGATGGTTCTAGACAAACTTTCTTCTGTAATCCCTCCTCATGGGCTAATGAAATCACTATCAAGGTGTCCTTGCCTGTCTTCACCACTTTCTCTAGTATTATGTCTAAAAATCTTCTAGTGTCTACCTTTACACATACAACAGCATCCTGGTTTAAAGACTGATTTTGCCTATTTAAGACAGATAATTCAGAGCTGCTCAAGATCTTTCACATTTCACATCTACTTACCCTTCTTCCACCAGCCACTCAGCCAGCATGTTGTTGGCTTGAACACAACAGATCTGATAGCACTTGCATGTTTCTAGCACTGCTTCAGCATCAGCCGGCTGATTTTTGCTCTTTGTAGTCCCCATTGTGTAATTAGTTAGAGAGAAAGTCAGAGGGATGAGATCACAATTTTTCATGCTTTCAAGCCATGCAACATACCAAACTGCACATCTGCAGTGGAATATTTTGCTTGTTGATGGGGTCTAAACTGGAATTAATGCACTGCAGGAAGCACAGCCTCAGTCTCAAGCTAACACTTGTTACTGCACATTGTCCAGTTTCCATGCTGGCTTCACTACCTCATTTACATAATAACATAACAGGGACATTTCTAGACAAGCTAGGATGGGTCACATAGCACAAAAACATGCTGAATTAATTCAACTTCTCAGTTCTTCACATGGTCAGCTTCTATTATGAAGCCTGGTGTGCTATTCTTCCCAAGGGATATGAGTGGAAGTCTCTCCTACCACTGGATCAGAAACAGGGTTAAAAGAAAAGCCTTCAATTTTCTCCCTCCCAAATGCAAGGTTAACTAGAATAAGACATCAACCTCAGAAAGCTGTCTAGCATGTACCTAAAGTCTTTTAAAATGAAGACTTCCCACCTTCTCAAGCAATTCATGCTCAGCTTTGAGGAAGTTCTTCCTAAAACTTGCCTCGGCACTGCTGCAAGTTACTCAGTGACTGAAGATTGGATACTGGGGGCAGGAGGTGGGGTGAAGGAATGATTGCACTGTGTACGCTTATACACTTACAGCACTGCTCTAAGAACAAAGCATCCAGCTAGGTTTTTCTTTTTGCTGAGCTACTGTAGCCTGGCACCTTTTTCCTAAAATTGCATCCTTACACATGATAGCACAAGTAATTTTTGCCACATTAAGGTACACTTCATAGGCGATGTCATTTGCCACCAGAGAAGACTTAATTTGTCATACAGCAGAAAGCTGGAGCTATCTTGCTAGTTCTGAGCTTTGTGTCTTGCACAAAACTTAAAAAGTATCTACCACCTCTAGAGGACCCCAGGCAGGTTATGCATAATTGAAGGTTTTGGGAGGAAATTCGTGACAGAGGTCTGTAGAACAGCATCTGCACTCAGAAGACAGAGCTCTGCCTTGGCACTTGGCCCAAGTAGCAACTCTTACCAGCTTCTCCTAACACACAGATTTCCACAGGGCTGCCCCAGGGTCTGCTCAGGGTACATGAAGACACTTTGCCCTTCATTACTTTTACAAGGCCTGACCTAAAGTCTGGAAAAGTGCCTGGAAACACTCCAGCTCCCTTAGAATTATAGAATAGTTTGGGCTGGAAGAGACCTTTAAAGGTCAACTAGGTCAGTCCTCTTGAATTTGGATCCTACATCTGTAACCTCTATCTAAATAGGTTCATCTACATATTTCCTCTCTCCAGGTTAAACAGCCGTTGTATAATCAGTAGCCACGCACAAGTTCTTCACATTTCTTATGCCAAGCTTTCTTTACCCTTCTGAGAAGCATTTGCAGCTCAGATGAGCTTTCTCTTTCCGCTTTGTGTAGAATCATAGAATCATGTAGGTTGGAAAAGACCTTCAGAATTATAGAGTCCAACTATTAACCCTACTATGCCAAGTCCACCTCTAACCACATGCTCAAGCACCACATCTATCATTAACTACAATTGAGAATTAATCTTTAAAGTACATACACATAACAATAATCCACAAGGCTTTTCCTGATAAGCAGGAACAGTTTTACAGATACATTTAATAGCAGGCAAGGACATTTTAGGGGTCTGGGTAGCTTGTGCATAGAACTTTCTACTGCTTCTGGAATCAGATGTATGGGAAAACAGTTTTTAAACAAAATACTTTTTTCTTTTTTGCAAAAGTTTGTGCCAGAGTTGACCTTCTGACATGTTTTTTTTTCCTTATGCCTACCCCCAAGATTCCTTGTATATTTTTGCCAAGAGTAAAGGTGAAAGTTCAGATAGACAGAAAGACATCAATGTTCTTCTGATTTCAGTCAGCCCTGGAGTATTATCAGATGTTTCATTTCACAGAAACAACTAAGGTTTCGAGATTCATGCAGCCTATATCTGACCCGATCTTTCTGGATCATAGGCTCACAATGAAAAGTTCCAGAGAACAAGCAGAAGAAGAGAAAGATCTAAAATGCACTCCAGAATAATCATGACAATACATTTTTCCTTGTTTTAAGTAGATAAGAAGCCCTGAGCCAAATTCCAAAGCAGAATCGAGCACAGCTCACATTTTTTCCTGGCCCTTTCTCCTACACAAGTTTCTTTACACCCACAGTATCCTGAATTCCCCTTCCATTCCAACACATCATTGACAATATTCCCATCCTACCCAGGTGTATGCAATTCCCCCTGAATTTGCACACATTGCAGACCATATGTTAAACAGTCAAAAGAATGATAGAAGTGAAGCAGCAAAGAGCAGGGATCAACACGTCAGCCCCGATCACCGCCACTTTGCGCATTCATTTTCCATATAGAGATCTGGAAAATCTCCTTCACACACTGGACTGTAGCCATCATCCTTGCTTGTGTGGGCCAGACATCATTGCAACACCTTCCTGACCAGGCACAAACAACAGATGGTTTTAGAAAAGATGCATGTGCTGCCCACACTAGAGCTGGGAAGAGCAACACTCTAGCTCGCAAACCATACCTATCCTGTGCAGCATTCAGGCTGGTCCCTCTGCTCTGTAAGCCAGCACCAATAGCAAAGGCTCCACCACTGAGTTTCTGAGAGAGCACAAAGCAGTCACGACATTTAGATTCATGAGACAAAGATCATTTCATCCAACATTTCTGAAGGGAAATCCCATTTGTCCCCATCTTGTTTGCAACTTCCTTACCCTGAGAACTATTAATCACGTGAAGAAAAAGAAAAACAAGGTAAAAAAAATACCTTAAGCTCCAACTAGAAGGTAACTGAAAATCATTGAAGCCTCTTTTCCCCAGTCAGTTCTCTCTCCTTGAACACCCCTAACATTTCAAATAGCAAGAAGAGGCACTTGTAGGACCTATCTATGCCTCTGTTTGAAGGTAAGCCTCTTGTATCTGATTCTAATTCAGATCCATCTGACACTGTCAGATACCCAACACTGGTCCCTCAAACCACACATTCCCAGCGGCTTGACCACTGTGGTGGTGCCAAATTCTCTCCCTCCACTCACAAAGGCACCTTATACTAACTTCACAGCAGCACTTTCTGAGATCAATGATAATTGACTGATTAAGTATGCCTAATGCTGCCAGAATGTGAGCTGATTGTGTAATGGTGTTAATTAGTAACTGCCAGAGCTCATTCCAATTATTAACCTTTATGAATGTCATTTTTAAAGATAAGAGTTTGCAACAGAGACTACTGCAGCATTTGTAATGTTTTTTTTCCCCTCACAGGATGAGAGAGAATGCAGTGTCCACTGGACTGAGTAGAACAAGAAAGAAGGCCTAAGGACAAAGGATTTTCCTTTGCTTTCCTACTTTAGCTGAACTACTGGCTCATCTGTTCCTCAAACAAATCACACACGCTGTCATTATACAAAAGGAGTACCTCCAAAGGGAAAATACAGACTTGTTATACAACCTCACCACACAGCAGGTTCATGTTCTGTTATATACCCAGACCTGTGCTGATGACCATTAAAATGCCACTGGGCAAGCTACTAACTTTTCAAATGGTATGGCTGGATAGGTAACACCCCTTAAACCCTGCAATGAGGTAACATGCAGACCACTGTCCAAACATTCAGAGGCACAGATGGTCCATTACAGCCTCCTTTGCCATGTACTTTCCCAGGGAAGAAAAAAAAAGAAAAAAGGCAAACAAAAAAACCCCACAAACACTAAGCTTCTCTTGCTTTGTCTCCCATGCCTTGTACAAAATAGAAACTGTGGACTTCTGAGAAGTTAAATGTGCAGTGTTAATTCTGTATTCCTCATGGATACCCCTTGCACCTTTATTGGTTACAGATAATAGAACCAATGGGATTTTAATCTTCCATGGGACATTTATTCTCTACTTTGCTAGAAGCACACTGAATGATGTACCATGGTCCACTGCTTACTCTGTAGCTTTAACTGCTCCATGGCAATATAACATTATATCTGAAACCTTATGCTTTAACAGATGATCTTGCTGCCTTGGTTTTCCCCTCAACCACACTTTCAGCTGCAAATAACTCGAAGAATGGACAAATCCTCCCACATGCCGGCTTGTAGAGATCTGTGTCTGGGGCACATCAAGGTCAACAGCTTACCTGTAATCCCTGAAGTAACTGCACAAGACCCAGGGATGGATCATGGTCTGCTGAAGTCCTCAGGGAACTCATACACCACTTGATGTTGATGGAAGTTGTATAATTTTACTCTTTCCATACCAGGTGCTTGGACCTAATTTCCTGCATGCAGACTACTCTTATCCATATTGTCCCTGACTTTTGCTCTGAACCTGCTGCTTGGTCTTTCCCTTTCAGGACCAGCAACGAGGCTTCCTTCTTAAAGAAAATTACTATTATGATTTCTAACACATCAGACGAAGTGGTGCAAGAGGACTGACACATTTCTTTTTCCATGGGGAATGATTGCTCCTTGTAAGCTTCAGACCTCCATAAGGCTTGTACCCACTTCCAAGTAGTGGGTCGCTCTTCCTCTCTGTGTACCTCTCTCAAGTGGCTTTTGAATCTCCCAGGGCTTGTACAGATTGGTAATTGCAGGTGGTTAGTCCCAGCTTATTGCTTATTTGCCCCACTCCCCTGTGCCACATAGCGTATGAACTCAGACCCCAAGATACTTGTGTACATGCCAAGACCCTAGGCTGTGACGGTGCAAGGCTGATCTGCACACATGCTTTCAGCCCAGCTGCCCCTGCTATTAAGTCCCACACTCCTGGCAGCAGTTACAGACAGCCAGAAATGGCATATATTTGCACCCCAGGAAAATTCCTAACATGCCTCTCATTTCCAGTCAAAGCTTCTACATGACTTTGGAGTCAGGCTTGGCAGCAGTGGTTGTGCTAACAGCCCAGCCATCTTCCTGAAACCAGTCTCCTGTCATCTTCCTCACAGATCCTCCAAGCTAGACTGCAAGATCCATAAAAGTTAACACTCCTCTTACAGATGCTATACACTGTTCTTGGATTTATTATGGGGTAATATCCCTCAACTATTCCAAAGCAGCACCACATCTGCCCCTCTGACCAGATTTGCAGAATGCCCAGCTCCTGCAGATAGACAGCTGCTGGTGCAGGCATCTGGACAGCAAGCTTCAGAGACAATGGGATATCAGCAAGTACTGATATTTACAGAGGCAATTCTCTAAAGTAACTGGCCATTCAAAGACCCAGAAACAAGTCCTAATAATCTGGTTACAGAATGGCCTCACTAACCTTTTACAGCTTTTATTCAGAAGCAGAAAACCTACATGTAAAAATGCACTAGCTTCCCATCATCTACTAGTTCACAGAAGCTTTCATTTTTACTTGCTCAGTCATATACTGCAAAAGACCAGGCTGACAGATTTCACAGAAGAACAACATGTGGTAAGTAAATAAATCAAAGGCTACAGTCAGGGCTGGAGAGATGTAAATATTATTTGGAGAACCAACTGCTTGATACTAGGCACTTATTAACTTAATTAGAGGCCAAATGAATGTACCACAGAGATAACAAGCGAGACAGATTCAGACTAGAGGAAAGATGGCAGGATTTCTTACGTGTTTTTTAACAACTTTTCTCCATCCTTCAGATTTACAGCCATTATAAAATGGCAGTGCATTTGGAAAAAAAATAACAAAAAATGAACACCACAACATAATAAAACACCAACATAAACAGACACAACCCATGTTAAAGTACTAAATTCTACCAGCCACTCTACAAAACATCAAAGATTTATATGACTTGGTCCCAAGCCTAATTGGAAAGAAAAGTCAAGAGAGGAGGGAGAGTGGAACAGAAAAGAACAACTCACTCCAAGAGAAACAAATCATGCAAGCTGATTTAAAGCCTAGGTTTAGTGTGAATAGGAGAACTGCAACTCACAGCAAGCCATGATGTGGCACCAACAGAGAATCTGCTCTGTAAAAGAACCTGCTGGCTCCTCATCCAGTCCTAAGCGCCTAGCAAGTAAGTGACAGAAGTCAGGAGGCTTTCCAAGCCACAGATAAAGTCCCTGCACATAATGTATCTATTGACAGACTCTGTGCTTTTAGGAACTTCACTTCAACCCAGTGTGAACTTTACTTACCAAAACATGCTCCAGCAAGGAGATCCACAGATTAACTGCATGTTGTCCTATGAAGCAAATTATTCTACCTTTTGTGAACCTGTAATAGTTTAGCACAAAGGCTAACCTGCCTACTTCCCCAACACAAAAATGAGGGGGAAGGTAACATGCACACAAGTCAGGGTTGAGATAAACAAGAATTTAATACAATATACGTAATCATAATCACAATGCATGGTTATCTTAGCTTGGCCTGTTTGCAGGAGTAGCACAGTGAAATACAGGGGGAAAAAAAACAGCACAAACCAGAAAACCAAAACCAGCACCTACCTCACTCCCACCCATTCCATTTCTGTGCCTGCAGAAAAGAGCCAGCACCCAAGCACTTGGGACTCAATCAGTAACCACAAAAGAATCATAGAATGTCCAGGGCTGGAAGGGACCTCAAAAGATCATCCAGTGCAGCTCTCCTGCCAGAGCAGCATCACCTATATTAGATCACACAGGAACACCTTCAGGCAGGTTTTGAATATTTCCAGAGAAGGAGACTCCACAACCCCCCTGGGCAGCCTATAACAGGAAGGCTCCCATGCTGCAATCTGAACTTCAAGCCCCATAATACTTTGCTCCAGTTAGCCCACTCACTTTTGAAGCTGGCATGACTGCAGCATGGTGTGAATAACAGCAGCAGATTCAACTTGCACTGGTTTGAAGCTAATTGGAATATTTTAATGAGAGAAATTAGATCACAACTTGATCCATGACAGAAGCTTTATCCAATGCTCCCTTATTCTTCACAGAATCACAGAATGGTTGAAGTTGGAAGGGACCTGTGGTGCTCACCTAGTCCAACTCCCTGCTTAAACAAGGCAATCTAGAGCCAGCTGCCCAGGACCATTCCATGCATCTTTTGAATATGTCCAAGCATGAAGACAAACTCCCTGGGCAACCAGTGGCAGTATTCAGTAACTTACAGTATTCAGTCATCTATACAGTGGAAAAAAACTTTCCCTGATATTCAGAGGGAACCTCCTGAGTTTCAGTTTGTGCCCATTAATTGTCTCTTGTCCTGTCACTAAGCACCACTGAAAAGAGTCTGCCTCTGTCTTCTTTGCACCCTCCCCACCTGGTGTCTTCTCTCCAGGCTAAACAGTACTAGCTCTCTCAGGCTTTCCTCATATGAGAGACACCCACCCTCTCACGTTAGTACAGACTCTATCCATAGCACATCATTTTGTAAGACTTTTACCATATTCCTTTCTGGGGCTTTCTAGTCAGGCTTGCCAAGACCTACTAGATCAGATCTTCTATGAAAAGTTCTCATGGAATTTATTATTGAAGTTCTTTTTTGCAATTATTTATTTGCATATTTAGAAGTTAGTGTGTGGTTTTCATTAATATTGGCAAGTATCCACAGTGAATGCATCCACTACTAATCTATGCCAATGAACCTCCTCTGCACAGTAAAGAGTGATCAGAAAAAGACATTAGTAAGACCAAAACAAATTCATCTTTAAGCGTGACTTCCTGCAAAAAGTTTTGCCGTCAGTATCCAAATCTAATTAGAATGTCAGATGAGATAACTCAACAAAAGGAGCAGCTCTGTAATGAGAGCAGTGGAATTGCTGCTCCAGATGATAAAGAAAAGATGGAATAGCCAATTCCTGTTAACAGATGCAGCTCCGCTGATGCAGCAACAGTCACAACACCCACAGGATCTGCAACAGCAGGTTCTTGGCTACAAACTCCCTCCTGAGTGCTGCCTTGCTACTTTTTCTAAACAAGTAGGCAAAGCACTGCAAACACACTTTACCTGCCATCCCTGACAAGATGACTTCATAGGGATTGTGATGCTTCAAAAACACTCGCTTTTGGCAAAGCTTCCTCTGACATTCTCAACCAAAGCCCCAAGATTAAATGCCTGGGAACATGACCCATGCTCAAAATTCATTTCTGATGAGGTAGGATGACTCACTTCTCAAGGAGCTCACAATCAAATAAATTCATTAACAGACATGGAAAAACTGTATTAAATACAGCACATATAAGCTGCAAAAGCAGAGACAAACATATTCTTCCAGCTCCCTAAAACTCTTTTTCCAAAACAAATACTTATTCACACCAAAATCAACATCAGAGACCTCTTCCAGCATTAAATCCCCTAAATTTCCCATTTCATCATCTAGTTTTCTGGAAAGACAGATGTGGACAGGTTTAACTTCCCATTGTCAGGATGATCAAACCCAGCTGTGTGCCTGAAAGGACTGGCTGGACAATTAAATTACATCACATCTACTGTGCTCAGTTCTGGGCCACTCGCTGCAAGAAGGACACTGAGGTGCTGGAATGCGTACAGAGAAGGGCAACAAGGGTGGTGAAGGGCCTGGAGTGCATGGCCTAAGAGTAACAGCTGACAGAGCTGGAGTTGTTCAGTCTAGAGAAGAGGAGACTGAGGGGAGACCTCATAACTCCCTGCAACTACCTGAAGGGAGGCTGGAGTGAGGAGAGGCCCAGCCTTCTCTCCTTGGTGCAAGCAACAGGACTAGAGGAAATGGTTACAAGCTGCAACAGAGGAGGTTCAGGCTGGATGCTAGGAAATACTTCTTCATAGAGAGAGCTATCAAACATTGGAACGGAGTCACCAGCCCTGGAGGTGTTTAAGCAGTGTATGGACCTGGCAACTAGGACTTGGTTTAGTGTTGACCCTTCAGTGCTGGGTCAAAGGTTGGATTGCATCTTTGAGGTCTCTTCCAACCAGAAATTTTCTGGGATTTTGGGATCAGAGACAGTCTGGTTTTATTTAGTTAGTTGGTTTTGTTCAACTGAGTTGTTTGGTTTTTTTAATTATATTTCAAAGTATAGTTTTAATCTAATAAAAAATAGCTTTACTAAGAAAATGTGATTGCATCCAAGACAGCCATCAGTTGGGCAGGTGATGGAGAACCTAACTGGAGTGTAAAAGATTCAAATCCCTTCAGAGTAGGCCAGATTAAAAAGTATGACCTGCTGCTGTGGTAGTTTGAGTGGGGGCTTGGTTCCTTTAAGAAGAGCACGAAGTCCCCTCCCAGAGGACAGACCTGGTCATCCCAGAATGTTGTAATACTGTTATCCTAGTCCACTTTCCGCTATTACAGCTTATAAGGCAGTGCCTTCTCTCTTCTCCTCCCTTCACTTCTCTTTCCAGGAACAAGGCTCGTCTCTACTTATGCTACGGGCTGTGTGGCAGATGGCTTCTAGCTAGCAGGGAATTTTGAGCTGTGGCATGCAGCCTGCTGCAGCCCTGTAGGCCTAAGCTGGGGAAGACAGTTCTGGCCTACTCTCAGGCCTGCTGGGGTGGAGGATTCTAGATGGTTTTAGTCCAATAGACTTGGCCTAGCTTGTAGATGTATCCATCCTACCTGATTGCCTTCTGCATATATGCACCAGAAAATAGAATCTCCCTTTACACATCCAGTCAGTGTGCAGTATCTGCATTCTTACTCTCCAAAAGGTGTAAGAGTCACTTCTGTCCTCCAGTCCCACCTTGCTTTTGGCCCTAAACTGGGACACCTGCTAATCTGCCACAGAATATCCTGTGAAAAGTATAAGAGGTAAAAAANCCTTGGTGATACTGTGATACTGTGAAAAGTATAAGAGGTAAAAGCCATCATGTTTCTTCCCATGGTGTCTTACCCAGCACTCTTGACTTACAGCTCTCCAAATCCCCAAACCACTCAAGTACTGTGGCATACCATGTCTCCAGGTCAACCCCAGGTACTCCATCAGAATAGCTAAGGCATGAAGAGCTCATTGCTGAGGAACAGACAACGAAAAATGGATGATGTTCCCGCAACACTGATCCAAAACCTGCAAACCTAAGATGTCATATCATAAAATAATGAATATGTGACAGGCTACTGCCACCGTATCACGTTCACAGCCAGCAGCAGAAATATCCTCCATTAATTCACTGAATCTTCTTTTGAAATCCATTTACACTTTTATTTCTGCCTCACAAATCCTGTAGCAATGAGCTACACAATTTAATTACTTGTGGAATAAAAAGCACTTCCCTTTATACTTACTCAGAGCTAGGGCTTGAACTTGGATCTTGTGCACATAAGATTAGTGTCAGTCTCTCCCTGGAGAGATTTTCAGTCTCTCTTCTGGGAGCTCTTTTACAGAGTTTAAATAATTTAACAGTTATGAGGGAGAGAGGAAAAGAGGGATGGGGAGGGCTCTTACCTGAAACATGGAAAATTAAAACAAAACACAGCTTGTTTTTGCCCTCTGTACATTTTTTTTTCTGGACTTCCAGCTTTGTCCTAAGAACACTACCCCAAAAGATTTGGAATTTGATAAGCTTTTTTTCTCCTTGCCTCCCTTTCCTCAGCAAGAAAACAAAATGTATCCAAAAGTTCTCAGGCCTACTTATTAACAGAAACATCCCAATAATTTGGTTATCTATGAAAACAAACTGATATACAACCACATGAACTTTCTAGACCTACTTAATGCACACATTCATAGAATCAATCAGGTTGGAAGAGACCTCCTGACAAAAAGAGGAGGAAGAGATTCCTCACAAAAAGACATCTGCAACATACATTAGCAACTAGTCCAGTCCTCTCCACAGCCACATTTGAAGGTCAATGACTTTAGCAAAGCAGCCCCCCTGTTCAAGTTGCTAAAGACTTGTGAACGAAGCAGAGAGCAGGGACGTGGAGCACATGTTTAACAGGGAGTTACAGGCACACATGAATGTAAACCTCTGTGCTGCCATCATGCAACACCCTCCTCAAATCAAGATCCTAGACAAAGTCAGGACTTAGCTCAGCCTTCAGAAATCACAGATATAAATAATGCACTCTGAATATGGGTTACATTTTTTAATTAACCACCTACCTAAAATACCATTACAATCTGCAGTTCTGGTTTTATTAATTCTCTCCAATTCAGCATGGATTCCACCAAGGAGTAGGGATGAGCAGATGTAGGAGGAAGCACATTAATAAATCATAAGTGTCACTAAAATTTGTAAACTAATATCTTCTGGGAAGTCTTGGCAATTAGTCTCAGAGCTTTCTTGGCAAACCAAAAATTAATAAATTCAAAAGGTCTCATGTCTTATGGCATTCCCACCCCCCCAGAAAGGTCATTGATGGAGCAATTAAAAGACATAACAAATGAAGCAGACAGAAGGCTGAGAGACAAATGAGTTCCATGAAACAAGATCACTAAGGCATCTTAATAAGCAAAGGTGCAATCTACTCACCACCTCAAGACACATACCAAAGCTTTTAGACTCACATTTGGTAGGCTGCTACTTTTCACATGACTTTGCATTTTCCCTCTTGGTCACCACCATCTCCGAGTCAACATTAACATGATTGCTTGTGAAAGCAAAGTCTGAAAGCAGAGGACTGAACCTTATCATTCCCCTTATGGAAAAAAAAACATGTGGGATATAATAGGACTAGAGAAGCAACAAGGAAGAGACAAATGAAAGCCCTCTCTAGAAGATAGTCATATACTTAAAGAATTAAGCAATTAGATCCTATTTTTATTACTGAGTTTACCCAGCAGTGGATTTAAGATAATGCTATTAATTTTCATGATTAGTTTCCAAAGCAAGCATTTAAAACAGTTTTAGCTCACATTATCCATTTGTTGCAATGACAGCACCTCCTACTGAATTGCAAATATTGGTCACTCTGGACATCATCTGTGACTCTTCGGGACATGTAAGGAGGGCTAAACCTACAAAAATCCCTTTCATATGCCCACAGAAAGTTTTATTTAGATCTTTGGAAAGCCATAACTAGAAGGATAATTAATCGCTTCAAACCAGAAAAGGATTTTGATCCTGGCTGCTTCTAACGATGTCTCTTCTACAGTAGAATAAGGTGGTCAATTGTTATAATCATCTGAAGATCAGCAACTTCTGACATTACTGTCATGGACACCCTTCTAAACCAGCAAACACATGGAAGCTAAGCCACTCCCTTATTGCTCTTTAAAATTATTAAAAGGGCACAGAATCAGCCGTTGTATGCATAGCCTTTTGTGAACACTGAGCATCCCTGCAGTGCAGCTTAATGCAATGTCCTTTTCTCTCCTTGCTGATACTCAGCTATTTTTACCAGCTTTCTCTCTTGCTCCTGTTTATTAACTAGCTTTATAATGCCTCCTGCAACACATTGTCCTGGGTTAACACAGCCTGCTCTCACAAACCCCACTCTCCCCAAGCAGATGGGAGGGAAAGTAACACCAAAAAAATACTCCTCTGGGATG
Source organism: Tricholaema leucomelas (assembly GCA_013400475.1). Lineage (NCBI taxonomy): Eukaryota > Metazoa > Chordata > Aves > Piciformes > Lybiidae > Tricholaema lacrymosa > Tricholaema leucomelas. The sequence continues at coordinate 178,039 of WAAF01017501.1, read as the reverse complement.
AGATAAGAACTTTTAATGGACTGATGAAGATGGACAATTACCTTAGCCTATCTGCAGAAAAGTGCAGCAAAATGTAGAAGCAGCAGCAGAAGGCAGCAATCTCCCACCCACTTCCAAAGCCACAGCTCTCCCAGCAGAAAAGACCAACACCTCAGAAACCAAAAGCAACAACCAGAAGAAGAAGCCTCTCATTTTACAATCTGAACTTCAAGCCTCATGACACTTCACTCCAGCCAGCACTTTCTTTTTGAAGCTGTCACAACAGCAACACAGTATAACAGCAGCAGATTCAACTCACCCAATGACACACACGCACAGCTGGAAAAATGCAGATGTCTGGAGACTCTGTCAAACACTGTATGTCAGCCTGAGTGGAAGAACAAGACCTGTTCTTCCAAAACGAGCAGCAGTCTAGCCACAAGAGCAAACAAGAAGCCTTCACTTGGCTTGCAAATGCTACCTTTTCAATTCTTCATGGCTAGTGACTACCTAGCTTTTGGGTCAAGGAACCTCTCAGATGGCCACGATACTCATTTGGCAGCAGCCAACTCAGAATAGGCCAACATGCAGCTGCTATGCATCTCCCAGATAGTTTAAGTGTGGCTTCCATGCCAAGATGGCTATAACTGACATCCAGGCTGCATTGAGCCAGGGTAAACTGAATCACCTATTGTGGTGAAAGGACAAATCAGCAAGAATGCTAAAGGCTGAGAACTGCATTATTCTGGGCTGCTGCTGAAGGCTCACACTAATTGCAACTCAGGGTGCCGGGAGCCATGAGGAAAAATTCCAATGTCACACGTCAATCATCTGCTACAGTTCCCCATTCCCTTTGTTCTTCAGCAGTCTGCACCTAGGAGCACTCAAGCACAAGGGGTTTGACAGGTGGCTCTTGTAGCCTGAAAAAAAACAGCCCTGATTGATCTAGACTATTTGTACACTCTAGTAACGACAGTGGAGATGCTAAACAACTTGTGGGCACCCTGGTTTTCAAATCTAACAGAGGTCAAGAATGTGCTTCTGCACCCATCTGGCTCACTCCTTCCATGCTCTGAAGGCTGACTGGAGAGTTAGAAAACTCTTTTCCCTATCAGCACAGAATTTCTGCACTTCAGTATTGTTAAAAAAAGTGCCAAATAAGATGCAGTAACAGGAAGAACTACTACTTTGAAAACCATCTCCATTAATTTTATGCCTGAATACGGTCCTCCAGAAAATAACATGTATCTAAGATCCATGTTGTCAGCATAAAAGTGAAAAACAATAAATATAATCAAATTTGACAACAGTGCAGGGAGATGTCAGCTGCTCACGGCAGCATATCTGTAAACTATTTCAATACAGCAAATTCCAGAAAAAAAAACAAACTATAATGCTTCATTGTAAAACCTGTAGAACCTGACCAGTACTGAGCAAGAAGCTGTGGCACAAACTAGAAGTGGCCATTCGCAGCATCACAGTCTAAATAATGCATTGCCACCAAGGTAGAAACACTTTTTCATCATGGCTGAGCCATACCTTGAGATTTAGCTTGTTTCACAGCTAAATTTGAGTTAGGCTTATTGAATCACTTGATCCCTGCTTTCTTACCCATCTTGGAGGCTGCTACATTTGGAGCAAGGAGACCAGAGCTCAAAGGCTAGGCATGGCATTTCACACCACATTCACCATTTCACATCTACAGAGCACCCCTACCCAAAGCCAGTATCACATGTAACACATGAACCTAGAGTGGAGAAGTCAGCTTGAGCAGTGGAACTATGCAAAGGCTACAAATGCTAGAGGTACACTGAAACATACTGACAGTCTCTGCAGACTGCGGGAGGTGTAAGAGGTGAAGACACAGAAAGAAACAGGGTAAAGCCCTTTGGTAATTCAAACAGAACTGTAAGAGCAATGCAAGACATAAGGCAGCTTGCAACCATACTGAGAGATTCCACCCCTCTCAGCTCAAAGCTAAGTTGCAGCTGCTGTGCTTTGCAGCTGTTTCTACCAAAAAGCTAAAAGTTGGAGGTTTTTTAACTCAACACAGAAGCTAAGACAACAGACCAACCTCTTGAGGCACAGCAGCCACAAGAGTAAAATGATGCTTGAGGATTTTTGACTGCTGCCATGGAAACATAATTTCTTGGTTAATAAACAAGAAAGAATATGTGTAATGATCCTTTCATCAGCATTTTAGTTTTTTAAGCAGAGAGTCAGTCATGGTTTTGAGTACGGGTTAATGCATGGGCCAGCATTATGTACCATCAGATAATTTAGCTGAGACCACGACAGGGGAAAACTCCTCCAGGGGACCATCAAAAGTTGGTAAAATGGTAGTGGGGACTCAGAGCTGACACATGCAAGTGCTTACACTCTGGAAGCATATCTCAACTACTCCCCACTGCCTAATTAGTTGATATGTTGCAGTCATGGCTATTACATTGACCATAAATATTGTCCTGCTAACTTGCACTTCTGTCTGCTGTCTTGCCTTGTTGTCTCTTTGTCTTCATCTGAGACTGAAAGCTCCCTTGGGATAAAGGCTGTCTTTTCAGTTACTAATCTGCAATCTAAATACGTATCACTGCTCCCAGATACTAAAAAAAAACAAGTGGAAGATCTTTTTTCCAGTTATCTTAACAGAAATAACTGTTCAACCCACACTGGCTGAAATAGTTGAAAATGTTTTAAATAGGCACTTCAAAGACTTATCCAGGCTGCCACATTCACATAACCCCATCTAAATACTGTACAACTAAAACAGGAGACAAGCAAGGAAACACTCAGAAGGCTCTTCCTTTGCAAAACCTAGAGAATAAGTAAAGGAACTCCACAGGTTCCTCCTGTTTATTTGCAATTGCACCACAAAAGGGAAACAACTAGAGAGCAACAAGATTAACTAATGAAAGGACTCTCTGCCTCATATAATAAATCTAAACACAATATATACCTGAAACCAAAACTCTCATTACCACAATCAGATTTGGTTAGACCTGGAAGTGTTATGAATACACACATCTGAAGAAATAAGGCATTAACTATACTTTCCTTTCTCTCCTTCTCCCAGTAAAATCTACCTGAGATTTTTCAACAGAAAAATAGGCCAAAAACCTACCCAACCCTTCAACCCCTAGAGTGAATGGTACAGTACATTTTGGATAGCCAACCCTCTCACTCTCTTAACAGATGCCTTCTTAGACTACAACTCCTGTGAAACAGTCTGGCCTCCATTCCTATTTGTATTTCATGACAGACAATTCCTTCATACTTGCATTTTATCATGGGCAATGAAGTTTGATGAAGGGAACCTGGTCTACAGAGGCTTTGGGAATTAGAGATACTCCAACAGCACTCAAAACCATATAAGTTTATAGATTAGGAAGGAGAATTGTGTCCCTTTTGTTGATGGAGAAGGGGATGGAGGAAGGGAGGGATAATTTGCAGCAAGTTTGCAGACGACACCAAGCTGGGGCTGATGTGGCTGGGTTGGAGGGCAGAAGGGCTCTGCAGCAGGACCTTGACCGCCTGGACAGATGGGCAGAGTCCAATGGGATGGCATTCAATGGCTCCAAGTGCCGGGGGCTGCACTTTGGCCACAACAACCCCATGCAGAGATACAGGCTGGGGTCGGAGTGGCTGGAGAGCAGCCAGACAGAGAGGGATCTGGGGGTACTGATTGATACCCGCCTGAACATGAGCCAGCAGTGTGCCCAGGTGGCCAAGAGAGCCAATGGCATCCTGGCCTGCATCAGGAATGGTGTGGCCAGCAGGAGCAGGGAGGTCATTCTGCCCCTGTACTCTGCACTGGTTAGACCACACCTTGAGTACTGTGTTCAGTTCTGGGCCCCCCAGTTTAGAAGGGACATTGAGATGCTTGAGCGTGTCCAGAGAAGGGCAACGAGGCTGGTGAGAGGCCTCGAGCACAGCCCTACGAGGAGAGGCTGAGGGAGCTGGGATTGTTTAGCCTGGAGAAGAGGAGGCTCAGGGGTGACCTTATTGCTGTCTACAACTACCTGAGGGGTGGTTGTGGCCAGGGGGAGGTTGCTCTCTTCTCTCAGGTGGCCAGCGCCAGAACGAGAGGACACAGCCTCAGGCTGCGCCAGGGGAAGTTTAGGCTCGAGGTGAGGAGAAAGTTCTTCACTGAGAGAGTCATTGGCCACTGGAATGGGCTGCCCAGGGAGGTGGTGGAGTCGCCGTCCCTGGAGCTGTTCAAGGCAGGATTGGACGTGGCACTTGGTGCCATGGTCTAGCCTTGAGCTCTGTGGTGAAGGGTTGGACTTGATGATCTGTGAGGTCTCTTCCAACTCTGATGATACTATGATACATAATTCTACAGAAATCCTATATCCAACTCTTGTTATTTTTTACTTAAAGTGGGCAGCATGTAGCTGAATTCTTATCTCTTTGGTTATATATTTTGCTACCTTTCTTGCATACCTGAGAAGCTTAAGTAATTTGTCCAGTTACATTTATGGACCCACAAAAAGACCTCTCCACAAATTCTGATGTCTCACACCATGGCAAATACAACTGTAATAAAGTAGCTTCCTTCCATAGGAGGAAAACTATCATCTTCACTCAACTTGGTGGAAAATAAACAAAAATCCAAACCACAACCAACAGGTATCTCTTGTGACCAAGAAAAGATGTGGCTATTCACAAAGGAGAATGGTGCAGCTATGAGTTGAGCGGGGGGGTCTGTCCACTCCTCAAAGCTGGCTGCCACAAGGCTGGTTGCTTCAGGAGCAATGGAGGTCTCCTCTGTGATTTTTTCAGCCTCAGAAGCATGCATTTGCTTATTAAAGCAAGGTCTGTGTTCCTGCACTCAAGTGCTGACTAGCATTTCCTCTGTCTAAACTTACATCAGCCTGATATAGGATCAACTTTCAACATAACTTTTCATTCTCCTCTCTCCCTCTTTTGCTCTCACTCACAGTTTTAATTATGTTCAGGATGTTTTCTTATTGATTTACTTGTCTTTGTATTTAGATGCAGGGATTAGAAATTTCTCTTATATGGCAATTCAGTTTTCCATTAAAAGAAGTCTCTTGTGCTGTAACCCAGAGGGAACACAGAAGAAGCTTTTGATGCATGAAACAGGCAGATGCAAGATGGTATTTGGAGATTACATTGCACTCTGCTCTATCTTTGCATCCTTTGAAGCACTGCTACTCCTTTTTTATGGAAGCAACTGTGTTTGCCAAGCATTTGGAATAGGTATCCCACAGCTCTACAGCTCAGATGGACAAGGCTCCTTGTTAGCAGAAAGCATGCATCACATTCACAGAAAACAGGAATAGACTTCCACAAAAAAACCAACACAAACCCAAAACCAAAAACCCAAAACCAAATGCAAAACCCACAATAACAATAATAATGTGCACTTGCAGCCCAGAAGGCCAGCTGTGTCCTGGCATGCATCAAAAGAAGCGTGACCAGCAGGACAAGGAAGGTGATTCTCTCTCTTTATTCTGGATTTCCAGAGGAAGGCCACAAAGAGTGACCTGTTCTAGTGGGAGGTGTCCCTGCCTATGGAACTAGATGATCTTTGAGGTCTCTTCCAACATAAACTATTCTGTGTTTCTAAGATGATCAGAGGGCTGGAGCATCTCCCCTGTGGGTACATACTGCGAGAGCTGGGGGTGTTTGGCCTTGAGAAAAAAAAAGGTTCAGGAGATACCTATTACCAGCCTTCCAGTATCTGAAAGGGACCTACAAGGAAGCCAGGGAAGGACCCTTTATAAAGGTTTGTTGTGACAGACAAGGGGCAGTGGCTTTAAGCTTGTGGACAGCAGATCTAGATTGGCTGTTAGGAAGATATTCTTTAAATTGGAAGCAGTGAGACACTAAAATGCGTCCCACTGAAGTGTTCAAGGCCAGGTTGGAGGACTTCAGCAACCTGGTCTAGTGGAAGGTGTCCCTGCCCATGACAGGGGGCTTGGACATAGATGATCTTTAAGGTCCCTTCTAACCCAACCATTCTACGAATCTATGGAAAAAAAACCAACTCCTGGAGATGTCCAGATCTCCTTCTGGTAACTACTTGATAGTTGCATTCTGTTTGTGAACCATCAGTTCTGGGGGCTCAGGGATGTCTTTGAAAGAGTCTACAGAGAGCAACTAAGAAAACCTCCTGTTACCAGGAGGTTTAATTTACTCTGCAAAGATAGATCCTCCTTTTGAAATTTTCAGGGGTTCAGAAACTAAAAGAAAATATTGAAAAGTATCCATTTAAATAATGCAGATTCAGAGGCCTTAATGTGCAAATAGAACAGAATATCCTGAGAAGAGGAGTCTTTCTCTTGGCTTATTGCTTCCACTTAGTATTTATTTGCATTTCTCAATGCTCTTTCCAAAGAAGCTTATAGATGCTCTCTAAGACTCCACATTCCCCTCTGAAGTACAATATGGCTTAATCCTGAATTTTCCAGATGGGAAACTAAGGTTTCCTACCTTCTACTTCTTATCCTCAGCCTTCTCCCCAGAGCCTGGAAAACAACCCAGGTGATTCTGACTTAACATCTCCGAGTCTCTTGGCCCCATGCTGGCCCATATTTCACTGCAGGAAATGTGCAGAATTGTCCCAGGACACACTGAAACACATCCAGAAATTGGTGTGTTTCCCCAGCTGATCAAGCACTGGATGCCTTCAGCTGTCCTGATGATGAACTACATTTTTATCACCCTGGGAAAACTCCAAAAGGGATGGAGCTATTATCCTTCCACAGAGCTCGGGTGATGCTTCGAGTTCTGTATTAGGACAGGATTTGCCAGCTTGTTTACATTATTTATGCAGAGCAGATTGCTTGGCAATTACATTTAAAGTACAATCACAGTGCCATTTCTACTTGTTAGGTAAAGGAGTAAAAAAGTTTTTTAAGGCTTTAATACCTTGAAAAGTACCAGTGTAAGTGGAAATTACTGTGTTCTCTCTTATTAGCAGCATGGTTATTTATACTTTTGCAGATTACCATGGTGCAGTGCAATTAGGCTTTGGAAGTACTGTTCAAATTAAGAAGTTTCAAGAGCTCTGCTGAACAATTAACCCTTAAATGTATTAGCAGCAATAAAACTGCAGCACAAGCTCAAAGTCTGCTCCAAACAGGGGCTTTTAAATCAGCTGAGAAGAAAGAAGGACGAGAGACCATCTGCCAAGAAGCTGCTCACATCAGAAGCAATGCCTATAATGCTGCAGTGCACTGGCAGTTCCACCAACTATATTTTCAGCAGGTTGCACAACAGCATCAGGAAAACCTGACACAAGGTCCTTGGTCTCCCACAACACATAGCTGCCTTTTTCTTTAGGTTTAAGTCCCTGGGAGGAAAAGCAATTCGCAGCAGGTATAAACTACTGGTGATTACAGAAGTCAAGGAACTGGCCTGTTTATGGGGGTGAGTTTGTGCAGTTTTTATGGGGTGAGTGGGACTTCATTTATTTCAAATGTACATTCATACTCACAAACACACAGTGAACAGTACATGCTTCCCCAGACCAAGACATTGCACTTCTTATGCCAGACTAGAAGAATGGCAGGTACATGACACTATTCAAGTCTATCCCCAGCAGAAAAGACACCAGCACCTCACCGTGTCACCTGTGGTATCTGTATTCACAGAATCACAGAATGGTAGGAGTTGGAAGTGACCTCTGAAATCATCCTTCAGTGTCTGTCCTTAAAACCAAAAGCACCACAGGTTCACTGCCAGGGTGACCATCTCAGCTCACAGGACCAGAAAACAAGACTAAGATCAGCTAAGATGATATCATGCACTGTGTCATATGGACACTGTTTCAGTGAGCATGTACCAGCTACAGAGACTATTCTCATTGCCAGTCTCACAAGAGATTCTAAGGAAGAGAGAGCACTCAAATGCAAGATTGAAACCAATCTCCTCTGTGTGCCCATGAAGCGCTCTTACGTCAAGGAACCCTTGTTTGCAGACCTCACCTCATTAAGGCAATGTGTTGTTAATCATGTTTCTGGAAAAATCATGCTACTCCAAAAAGCAACTTCAGTTATCTCAGATTCCCTCTTGCAGTCTCCTCTGATCAACTCAGATACCTACATTGCTCAGCCTCCAGTTTTACAACAGACACAGTGCTGTGATTTCTAAAATTCACTTACCTCCACAGCGAGCTCTCTGTAACACTCCCCAGGTTGAAGTCGTAGAGCTTTGTCAGTATGAGAATCACCTAGGGAGGGGGAAGGGAAGGAAAAAAAAAAGTTTCCTTTAGACTGTGTAACAACATACAAAGCATCTCAGATCATCCAAAGGAGAGTTTAGCATTCATCTATTAAAGTTGTGGTATTACAGGGTCAAGTTTTTAAAAAGAAAGGGAAATAAAACAAAAGACAATCGTTAGCTTAATGCCTCATGTAACCAGTAACATTTCTCTCAATCTCAAAACATTTAGAATTTGAAATAAAACATGCCAATAGAATTAATTGAACATTGTGAGCTGCCCTCTTTACAGCTGTGGTTATTCAAGATCAGGAATGGAACCAGGTAGGCCCTTGCTAACTCAACAGCCCATTCAGAAATTACAGTCTGCGTTTCCTGTTTCTCAGGGTGCTGTCTGAATTGGTGAGTCTCCATGGAAAGACCTGGCAGGTTTGTTTATGAAGATTCCCCATCCAGCAAAACAGTCCATTTTGCCTAGAATGAGCTCTGCTGCTGTCTGTTCCCACTGACTTCAGAAGTGTGAGAATGTCCACAGGCTATCACCTCATGGCAGTGGTAAAACAGAGGGACACAGAACAGGACATTCTGCTGAGACACTGAAAAAGACAAAAATTCAGCGGTATCTTAAATGCTAAAGGAGAATAAGAGCCTTCGGGACCCACTGAGCTGCTCTGAAGTCACGTCCCTGCAAACTGAGACAGGAGAAGAGTTAAACATCACATGGAGGACCGCTGGAGAATCCAGTACACTGGATGCTCTCCCAAAAATCCAGCCATGCACTCTGATAATCTGTGAGCCTCCATGACAGCTCTCAGGCTCAGGCTAGATGGGAACTCCTACAAGAACAAAGTGCCTCAGAGCATTTGAGTATCTGTTCCTTTCTTTTATAGTATAAATAATGGCACACAGTTTATTCCCTTGGATTCTATGAGACCAGACTCAGGAAGAGCTCTGGGGCATCGCTTCATTTTATATTTTGACCATTTTAACATTTCAACCTTGTTTCCTCCCTGCAGAAGTCCAGAACAGGCTGACTTCACTTGCACCTGCTTGGGCTGTGAAAGCATCTAGAAAAATGCTCAGTAAATACCTGGGGAAGGAGTGGACTTTTGTTTTGTTAACAGGCACTTCCCCATTTGGCGAAAAGACACGTTCAAATTCAAGATGTGACCCAAAGGATTGAGTTCACTAATGTTTTCCTACACGAGGATTTTTTCCTACTACAAAAGCTACATCTCCCTTCCTCTTCCTCCCCCTCCACTCCTCCCAGCAGTGATCCCTGTCACATCTTTCATTTGGGTTTCCCAGCTGAAAGGCTGCCGGGTGAGGAATTCAAAGCTTTGCCGAAAAATGCCAGAGGATTAATCAATATCACAACGTCTGCAGCAGTCGGTTCCTGTCAGCATAATACCAGGAAGAGACCTCTTCAAATTGTAAGGGACCTTGGTACGTGACTATGCAGTCAGTATCCAAGTTAATGGGTTTAGAATAGATGCTCTGAGCATTCCTCTCTCTACTGGATCCACTTTCCTCATCCCGGATTGCGTTTTGTCCCTTTATTTGCCCACGCAGAGACCTTCAGGAGGAAGATAAAAGCTAAGCTGCTTCCAGCAGGGTGTGAAAAGAAACCTGCCAGGCAGATTTGAGTCAGCATAGAGGAGCCTATGTCAGCCTAAACTGATGCTGTGCAGTGGGGAAATAAGGACAATATCCCTTCTAATGCATCTTAAAGCCCTGCACACACCTTCCCATACAAAGGGTGAAGAGCCAGCTGCAAGTTGCAGCAACCAATGTTTGTATAACTCCTCCTACATCAACTGAGGGAAACAGAGCAGCTCCCTGCTCAAACCTGATGAAAATGACATATTTAGGATGTTCCCTATATTCCCACAGAGTCTCAGACAACTAAGACCCCTCTAGAGAGTCTCTAGGAAGGCATTCCCCACAGCATGAGCCCTGAGAAATGCCATGCTTTTTATTACTCACAACTGTGGTGAAGATTCACTGAGCTAGCTTTCCAGTTTCCAAGCTTAATCACACTGAGGACAACAGGATGACTTCTGCTGAGCTCAGTGCATCTCAGACCCAGTCCTAAACATATTACATAAAATCTCCATGTCCTGGTAAAATTTCAGAGTAATTCTACCATAAATTGATATTACAACTACAGGCAACATCCACACTCTCTCTCCCAGTTCTTTGTGGCTTCTCCCCAGATCTCCTATGCCCTACATTTTTGAAGGTGTCACTTATCTATCATAAACCCTGCAAACCACAAGGTAACAGCAGCTTTACAGGAGTGAGTTGAATCCTGCTCAGTTCATGCTATAAATCCAAAGCTAAAGCATGTTGTTTAGTACAGCTTTTCTGGACTTTTGTTTGAGATGACTAACAAAAATCCTGCTCTACAACACAGCAAAAGCAAAGGCATGAGCATCCCTTTGCAGTTAAATCTCACATAGGCTCCCAGGAAATATCAGGATTTGCCTGAGGTGGTGGTAATAGTTCTGGGCCCCTCAGTTCAAGACAGATGTTGAAACACTGAAACAGAGTCCAGAGAAGGGCAATGAAGCTGGTGAGGGGCCTGGAACACAGCCCTGTGAGGAGAGGCTGAGGGAGCTGGGGTTGTTTATCCTTGAGAAGAGGAGGCTCAGGGGGGACCTCATTGCTGTCTACAACTACCTGAAGGGAGACTGTAGCCAGGTGGGGGTTGGTCTCTTCTTCCAGGCAGCCAGCAACAGAACAAGGGGACAATCTCAAGTTGTGCTAGGGGAGGTCTAGGCTGGATGTTAAGAGGAAGTTCTTGCCAGAGAGAGTGATTGGCATTGGAATGGGCTGCCCAGGGAAGTGGTGGAGTCACCATCCCTGGAGGTGTTCAAGAAAAGACTGGATGAGGCACTTAGTGCCATGGTCTAGCTGATTGGACAGGGCTGGGTGCCAAGTTGGACTGGATGATCTTGGAGGTCTCTTCCAACCTGGTTGATTCTATTCTATTCTGTGCTATTCTAATACACAGTCCAGTCACCTGCAACAACCTGTCCATAAAAATCACTCACCACATATGCCTCGGTCAGGCAACATTGTTGTGCTGCAACCCCAGGTAGCCTCCACCATGTCCCCACTCACTTTCAAGTCTAGATGCTTCAGATCTAATAAAGCATACTCTTGGAGTGTTTTGAGAGTTTATAAACCAGTAAGGATTAGAGAGGCTGAACACACACAACCTTCCTAAGAAGAGCTGTAAAAGCAGGTTCCCCCACAACACCACCTCATTAGACTGCAGACCAAACATACTATTAAGGAAGTGTCACATGCAGTTAAGACACAAACCTAAGCCTGAAATGCACAGCCATTTCTCAGGTTGTTTTTTATGGAGTGCTTTTGACACAGCATTGCAGAGGAAACCTCAAAAGTGTTTCAGGAGGCTATTCTGAAGCCTCTACATCACATTGCCCCATCTATGCTAATAGCAGCAGGTATATCAAGAGCAGATATGGGCAAGTATCAAAGACTTCCTACAACATTCTGTTATTTAGTCGAAAAAGAATAGAACAAAGCTTAGAGGAAAATGAGACTTACTTTCCAACACTGAAATCTCACAGGAGAAAAAATGAAAAAGAAAAAAACAACATTACTGATTAAAGCTAAGACATTTGATTCCAATTCCTGAAGAAACTTAGCTTGTTTTTGCCAACACTAACAAATAAGCATGGCTTTTCTGTTCCATGAAAATCTCAACAGTTTTCATTTTAAAAGCTGACTTCAAGTGAAAATTGGAGATTTCATATTTAATGTACTGTTGTAAAACAAAAATAAACATTTTCTTACCCTGAAGTGAAGGAAGTCTAGAATTACCACCCCATAGGAAATGCCTAGAATTAAGATTTAAACATTTTGCTCTGGGGAAAAGAAATAAAAGCAATAAAGTTCCAAGTGCTATCGATCCAGAAACAGCAAAAACTTAGTCTTAGGCATTCTTTAATCAAAATAAAGAAACCACAAATTAAACTGTTTCTGTTCATCAAACCTATTTCCCCCAAATTAACTGCCAGTCATCTCAGTGCTGACCTGCTTTTTTTTGTCCAGAGTCACAGAGCTCATTCCAGGGAATACAGCTTGGATGTGAGGTGTCAGCCTGGCTCCTGTGGGCCAGGCTCCACACAGCCACACTGTGCTTCCCGGGACACCCTGGGGCAGATGTCCCTCGGGGCACCAAACAGCAAAAAGAGGGGAAACCAGCCTGCAGGACAACGTGAAAATACAGGCCAGGCTCCACTACAGCTCCCTTAAGGCAATACAAAACCTCTGGAAAACACAATTTCAAGCTGAGCTTACACAAAACTAAATGACCTGAATAATTCAATAAACTGTTCTGGTTTTCTAGGCAGAAGTGGGGATGGAGAAAGGATAACCAAGGAAAAAATATATTTTCTTTGGAAAGAAGTGATGCTCTGGTCCTGCAAGACTTTCCTTAGCATTTCATTTTACACATGTACCTCTCCACGGTCCACATGTTTTTATCTTGCAGAAACTACACTGTCAGCTGAACACCCTCCTGTAAGGTGTGCATGACAAAAATGACAACCCTTGTCAATTACTTATCTTCAATGGCTTATACTACAATACAAATCAAGAGTCTCTGGCACTGAGGAATCCTATCATCACACTGTATATAGTATACTGAACCACTAAATCCAGATTTAAATGTGATAGACCATTTCTCTAAAATAAGGCTGCCTATCCAGCAGCCTTGAGTCTTGACACAACTTGGCCAGCATGATAGCAGGGGGGGGGAAAGTAACTAGAAATGATAGCTTAGATTTCATTCAATCTTGAAAAGACATCCCTGAAGGGATCCTATTGTTAAGACGATTATTAGTAATCTCCAAGATCATAAATCACAGAAGTACTCAGAAGCAATTCAGAGTATTTGGTGGTGTAACAACCTTTCATGCTTGTAAAATTTTACTATGAAGGAAAATTACTTTAGCTCATTAAACCCTCCTCCAGATCCTGCCAGTTCTAAACCGGCTAAGTGCTTTGCATGTACTCCACAGCAGAATATGTAACTCTGTTTCACACAGATTAGATGGAAGACATTGCAGTTCCTTCAGCAGGCTGACAATGAACTTCAGAACAATCAAAAAGTGCCACTAAGGCATACGTGCTCCTCTATCAGGTGACACTCATATTGAGACAGGAGAGAGATGAGCACAGCTGCCAGAGACAGCAGATGATCATTTTGGACAGATATTTCATAGGCCAGCACTGAACTACTTCATGAAATTCATCTCCTAAGTGCACCTGCTGTATCAGCACAGAGATTAACAGAACTCATCAGTAGCCTTGTCCACATATTTACCAAGTGTAATTAATAATAAGCAAAGGGATGAGCACTGAGCAGCACACAGAACAACAAGGAGATCGCAAACAGACTTATAAATGAAAAATGAGAACTCTCCACTCACTTTTGCTGGCATACTGGGGTCTCCATCTCCTGCCTACAGACCTATTTTCAGGAAGTTTGCAACCATTTATCCCCACAGGAATCTTGTCTTCAATCTTCACCTGCCTTTACCCAACCAACAGGAGAGCAACAGCACCAACTAAGTAACTTTAAAATGTGAACACTCACAGGCTGCTGTATTAGAGGGCTGCCCACAGCTAGTGGCTTAAAATGCTCTGGGACCTAAAAGCCAGCAGTGCTGCTCCATGGAGGTCCCTAGCTGTTCCTTTCTTCTGGTTTGTTTTCTTGTGTTTGGTGGGGTTTTCCAGAGCAGGGAGAGGTGTGAGAGTGCAAGTGTTAGGGCACAGAATTGAAGAACAACAAACTCATGGAGTTATTTAAAATGACAAATTTGCCAAGTAAGGTGGGCTTTCATATAATCTCTGTATTCTAAAGGTAATTTGGGCAAAAGCAACCAGTACCAACCTTATTTTTTCCCCACAAACACTCTGAAGATAGAAAGAGGATGGTTGACGTGCTCAACTTATATTTGTGCTTAAGTGTGTAATGTAGCTGTCCTCAGCCAGCAAGTAAGCACTCAGATACCACTCCACCCCTGCTCCAGGAGGATGAGAAACCAGAAAAACAAAAGTCAGAAAAGCCTGTAATCACAGGCAAAGTTTAATAAGTGAAGGAGAAAAAAAACAACCAAACAATAAAACAGCAGCAAGCAAGTAACACAAAAGCAGCCACTGACTGCCACCCACAGCAGACAAATGCAGTCAGTCTCTGAACAACGACCTCTTTGGAAAGACTACTCCACAGCTACTATTGCTAGGGATAATACTATATGGAAGGGACTACCTCTTTGGCCAGTTCATATCTGCTGTTCCTGATATGCCTCCTCCCAAGTTCTTGATAGTCCCCATCCTACTCTTAAGGCAGGCAGAAAAGAAGAAAATCTGATGCCATGAAACACTGTTCAGCTGTAACTAAAACTTTGGTTTGCTATCAACACTGATTTAGCTGAAAATTCAAAACACAGCATGACACAGGCTTCCCTGAAGAAAATTAACTGCTTTCCAGTATGAATATTTTCCTAGATCAAAGTATGGTCAAAAACAATCACTGCATAACTTTAGTCCCACCAAAACCACTGCACTCGATTACACCCCCAAAATTAGAATCATGGAATGGTTTAGGTTGGAAGGGACCTCAAGGATCATCCAGTTCCAACCCCCTGCCATAGGCAGGGACATCTCCCACTACAGCAGGTTGCTCAAGGCCTCATCCAGTCTGGCTTTAAACGCCTCCAGGGAGGAAGCATCCACAACCTCCCTGGGCAACCCGTTCCAGTGTCTTACCACCCTCACTGTAAAGAACTTCCTCCTAACATCCAGTCGGAATCTCCCCTCTTCCAGTTTAAACCCATTCCCCCTCGTCCTGACATTACTAGACCTTGTAAATAGTCCCTCCCCAGCCTTCCTGTAGGCTCCCTTC
>WAAF01017501.1:15173-162104 GCA_013400475.1 Tricholaema leucomelas | reverse complement strand
CAGTGGTTTAGCAACTTCATCTGCCACTTCCTTCAGGACCCGTGGGTGGATCTCGTCAGGCCCCATGGATTTGTGCACATTCAGATTCCTTAGGTACTCACGAACATGATCTTCATTTACAGTGGGCAGAGCTTCCTTCTGCCAGGCCTTATTTTCATCCTCTGTGACTCGGACATCACGGTTGGAGTCCTTGCCATTGAAGACCAAGGCAAAGAAGTCATTAAGCACCTCAGCCTTATCCACATCCCTTGTCACCAGCTCTCCCTTTCCCATCTGGAAGAGTCCCACATTATCCCTGGTCCTCCTTTTCTCACTGATATACCTAAAAATGTTCTTCTTGTTCCCCTTAATGTCCCTAGCCTGATTCAGTTCCAGCTGTGCTTTAGCTTTCCTAACCTGAGCTCTGGCTGCACGGACAATCTCTCCACATTCATCCCAGGTTCCCTGTCCGTGCTTCCACTCTTGGTAGGCTTTCCATTTGCGCCTAAGTGTGTCCAGGAGCTCTCTATTCATCCACGCAGGCTTCCTAGCATTCCTGCCTACCTGGCATTCCTGCCTACCTTTCTCTTTTTGGGATGCATTGCTCCTGGGCCCGAAGGAGGTGATCCTTGAACACCGACCAGCTTTCCTGTATGCATGCAATGTGTGTGAACTCACTATGTATCATTACCATGCTTATTTGCCCTGGAGAGATAAGGAGAGCTGCTGTCCCCCAAGACTTCTTGCATCTCCAGTTGCAAGAAGACTATAGCATTATTGTAGGACCTGCTGAGCCATCTGGACACCCACAAGTCCATGGGACCAGATGGGATGCATCCCAGGGTGCTGAGAGAGCTGGCAGCTGAGCTGGCCAAGCCGCTCCCCATCATTTTCCAGCAGTCCTGGCTCACCAGAGAGGTCCTAGGAGACTGGAAACTGGCCAAGGTGATCCCCATCCACAACAAGGGTCGGATGGAGGAACCTGGGAACTACAGACCCGTCAGCCTGACCTCAGTGCCAGGGAAACTGATGCAACAGGTTATCTTGGGGGTGATAACAGTGCACCTGAGGGATGGCAAAGGGCTCAGGTCCAGCCAACATGGATTTAGGAAGGGCAGATCCTGCCTCTCCAACCTGATCTCTTTCTATGATTAGGTGACCCGCTTGGTGGATGTGGGGAGGCCTGTGGATGTGGTCTATCTGGACTTCAGCAAGGCCTTTGACACTGTCCCCCACAGCAAACTGCTGGCTAAGCTGTCAGCCCACGGCTTGGATGGCAACACTCTGTGCTGGGTGAGGAACTGGCTGGAGGGCCGAGCCCAGAGAGTGGTGGTGAATGGTGCCACATCCAGCTGGCGGCCAGTCACTAGTGGTGTCCCTCAGGGATCAGTGCTGGGCCCCATCCTCTTTAACATCTTCATAGATGATCTGGATGAGGGCATTGAGTCAGTCATCAGCAAGTTTGCAGATGACACCAAGCTGGGGGCTGATGTGGCTGGGTTGGAGGGCAGAAGGGCTCTGCAGCGGGACCTTGACCGCCTGGACAGATGGGCAGAGTCCAATGGGATGGCATTCAATGGCTCCAAGTGCAGGGTGCTGCACTTTGGCCACAACAACCCCATGCAGAGATACAGGCTGGGGTCGGAGTGGCTGGAGAGCAGCCAGACAGAGAGGGATCTGGGGGTGCTGATTGATACCCGCCTGAACATGAGCCAGCAGTGTGCCCAGGTGGCCAAGAGAGCCAATGGCATCCTGGCCTGCATCAGGAATGGTGTGGCCAGCAGGAGCAGGGAGGTCATTCTGCCCCTGTACTCTGCACTGGTTAGACCACACCTTGAGTACTGTGTTCAGTTCTGGGCCCCCCAGTTTAGAAGGGACATTGAGATGCTTGAGCGTGTCCAGAGAAGGGCGACGAGGCTGGTGAGAGGCCTCGAGCACAGCCCTACGAGGAGAGGCTGGGGGAGCTGGGATTGTTTAGCCTGGAGGAGGCTCAGGGGTGACCTTATTGCTGTCTACAACTACCTGAGGGATGGTTGTGGCCAGGGGGAGGTTGCTTTCTTCTCTCAGGTGGCCAGCACCAGAACGAGAGGACACAGCCGCAGGCTGCGCCAGGGGAAGTTTAGGCTCGAGGTGAGGAGAAAGTTCTTCACTGAGAGAGTCATTGGCCACTGGAATGGGCTGCCCAGGGAGGTGGTGGAGTCGCCGTCCCTGGAGCTGTTCAAGGCAAGATTGGACGTGGCACTTGGTGCCATGGTCTAGCCTTGAGCTCTGTGGTGAAGGGTTGGACTTGATGATCTGTGAGGTCTCTTCCAACACTGATGATACTGTGATAAAGTGCAAGGAATTTAAATTCTAGAGGTGTTAACAGATTCTGCAAGCATCATTACTGTGAAACAAGACGTCATCTTCATTTTTACTGATGAGGAACCAAAAGGAGAGAGAGATTAAGTGTTTCTCTACATAGAAACACTCAGGAAGAAGAATCCAAATCAACTTTTAAGAGTTTGATTCAATTCACTTTGCAAATGCTTTAGAAAAATAGACCATTTTGTTCTAAAAAAGTGTTTCCATCCAGGAGCTTAACGTGACCGAAATAATCCACTTCAATACATTTAGTTAATTTAAGCTAAGAAGGATCATCTGGAAGATAAAGTATCAATCCAAGTTCACCCACAGTAACAGAACCATTAGCTAAAAAAGGAACACATACACCTTAAATACCAATCTAGCATCTCTTCCCCTGCCTGGGCGTAGCTGAAGAAAACGTATCTCCAGATAGTAGCAACTAAGGCATAGCATGTCCTAAGACATGAGAAGAAAACAGCAGAGGTGCTAACAACAAACACAGGCTAAATTCTGCCCACTGGAAATCAGCGTAACACTTCTGTAACAGTAAAGTGATGCCAGCTTAAGCAGCAGCAGAAGACCTTTTTTCTTTTTTTTTTTTAATCTCTAGAGTGTTAAAAAATGATCTGTGGGTGGCTTCAGGCAGCACAGACAAAAGAGCCCTCTGAAATAGAGGGGCAAGTTTCAAGATCACACACAAAAGCAAAACATGTTCTGGTGAACTTGTGATCTCCAAACAGCTGAGACTGTGAAAATTTGTCCTCAAAACAAGAACCAGTAACTAAAAGAAAGACGTTTTTCTTTAATCCTCC
The DNA here is from genome assembly GCA_013400475.1 of Tricholaema leucomelas. Lineage (NCBI taxonomy): Eukaryota > Metazoa > Chordata > Aves > Piciformes > Lybiidae > Tricholaema lacrymosa > Tricholaema leucomelas. The sequence continues at coordinate 158,967 of WAAF01017501.1, read as the reverse complement.
CTTGCCTATACTGCTTTTCACTTTCTGGTATGAAAACTGCCAGGGTATGTCCTTTCTGTCCCTTGTCCTCCCTTTCAATGCAAATCAGGCAGCAAAGTAGGAGCCAAAGCTCAGAAGTCTTCCCCTAGATTCCCCTGGGACACTGCAGACAGATCATTTTATCTTCACAAAAGGGCCCTTATGATGTAGGCAGCACTTTTAAATTCCCATTTACAGGGCTTGCAGTGAATGTGCAGAATCTGGAACGGGGTAGGGGGGAAACAAAGCCACTATAGTGGACTATAGAGAAAGCCAGCTCTGGAGAGCCCAACTCCCTCCTTCTGCACAGTTACCTGCAGCAGCAGGGCAGGACTCTTGAATGTTGGTTTTCTGCTTTGGCAATTCAAGGACAAGCCCATCCTGTCAAAGAAAAGGCACCAACTGGCATCACCACCGAGGCAAACACCTCTGCCACTGTCAGAGATTTACATTTCTGGGCCTACACAAATCTAGACAAGATTTTGAACTGAATCTGACAAGGCTGCTCATGCTTTTGGTTTTAAATATGCAATTTACAATATATTCAGAGGTGTGATGCACATCCAAGTATATCTTATGGTTGTTGATGACACTACCACTGAAGAAGTGACTAATGCTTCCAGGACTCAGAGAGGAATCTTACTATAATATTGTACAATAACATTCTCCTCCTCCCAAAACAGAGACTCCAGTTATCCTGTGGATGAGTGGTATTCATAGCTTCGAGTTTTAGAGCATCTGCAAGTCAGCCACACTGCTCTTCCATGTGCACAACACGTGAAAAACTGGGTAATACCTCTCGTGTAACATTTTTTTCCAAGGGTAAGAAATGAAAGAAAGAAAAAAATGTAAATCCCATCTCAGTTTCTGCAAATCCACTTCCTGCATACCTACATGCTCACCTTTAGTGTGCACACATAGAATCAGTCAGGGTTGGAAGGGACCACAAGGATCATCTAGTTCCAACCCCCTGGTCACGGGCAGGGACACCCTATCCTAGATCAGGCTGGCCAAAGCCTCATCACATACACACAGATTAAAAAAAAAAAAAACAACCCACAAAAAAAAACCACACAGCTACATTCTTAATGTTTCCTTCCTAAAGAAATAAAGGAGAGGATCCCAGCAGTGTTATCAGCCCTTAAAGAGCAGCTGGATTACACACAGATTGCTGCAGTAGAGCCCTAAACATAGCTGTCAGGTCAGATCATGAAACCTTCATACTCTTTGCAGGGGGAGGGGAATAAAATAAAATCACTCTATAAAAGCTAAGTATTATTAGAATTATTAGTCACAGGGCACCAGAGGAGAGCGTCTGGGAAAGACTTGGTGATGAATTAGTCACCATTTTAAGGACAGCAATGAAACACAAGAGAAATTTAGGTAGAATTCCAAACCATCAGGAATAAATGCACTGGAGAGGAGGGTAGACAGAGCAATACTAGCAGCAGCATGTGAGTAGCACTTCATCAAAGAAGTTAGAGACAGAAATGACCCCTCAGGTTATCTGACCCACTGGCTTGACAAGGCACAGTTACGCTCCACAGAATCTTTCCAGCTCTTCCTATGGCCTTGCTGCACCTAAACACACATTGCCACCAGAAAAGACATCTAGATTGCTTAAAGTAACAGCAGGCTGGGCTTCATCTCTCTGTAACTCAGTTAAACATAAATACAATCTCTGCTGGCAGGTACTGATATGATTTAAGGGCCCCCTATCATACATTATAAGAGGCGGTAGCAAAGAACTCGTAATTTATTTGTATTGATTCAGCAACCCATGCTGGATCATATCTCCCAGTTCTTCCCCTTTTCTAAGCAGCCTCCACCAAAGCCTTGGGAAATTTAATTTTATCTTTTTTTTCTCCCCTTCATCTTCCTTTAAATCTCTCATGTGCACATCTCTACCTAAGTTCAAGAAGAAAAAGAGCTCACAGCTACTTTGCTAGCTCCACTCTTATTCCAGTTATCTCTTGGTATCATCTGCAAATCAGCAGATTTTGTGCAGCAATTTAACTCTGTGGGGTCACATACCTGCTGAGGGCCATTTAAAGATTCTGACTTGAAAAGAAAGAAGGACATGAACTCCAACTGTGGGTACAGTACCGTCAAAGGACAGCTTTCAATTAAAAATAATCATCATTTGATTTTAATAAATAAGTGAAAGTTGACAGAAGGTAAAGCAGGGAATAAAGCACAGCCCTTTGAGATGTTATAAACTGCCAGGACAAGTGAGAATTTTCCATGAGGGCTGAAGGGGAAGACTGTTTCCATAAAGGAAACATGTGAGACACTTTATGTCTAATTTCTGAAAAAGAGAAAAAAGCTCCTATAAAAGCTGATTTTACAAGAAAATTCAGTCTGCCATTTGACTCCAGACTCCACTCGCTCCTCTCCTTCCCCACACATGCACATATATGTACGTAGGTATTGCTGATCTTCCTTAGATTGCAATTAGCAACTCAAATAACTGTCACTGAACGGAGCACATGCAATAGATTCTCTCTCCAGGGACAGCAGAGGGACAAGAAAACATGTAGAAGTCCCTTCTGTCCTCATGTCTGATCCACAAATTTACTTGGTCATGTGAAAATGTCTCACTGCTAGCTCAGGAGAACAGCAGCAGGGAATTAGCTGCCATGCCAAATAAACATTTCTGTTATACTCCCTAAAATAAAGAGCTTTGTCTTCAACACCACATCATGAGATGAGTGCTGGAGAAGCCACTGTGTCAATAGTCCTATCAGGTCATTAGCCTGGCACTCAGAGAGGCTTCACTCCGAGCTTCCTCACTATTCCCAGCTTTGATGGCAGCTCACCCGCCTGCAGGGAGATCAATCTGTGACGGCAGTGTTATTCTGAGACAATAGTGTTCTATTTTTAAATTACTTTGAGACAACATTCTTCTCCCTCCAGTGGAATCAGTTCAAAGTTTGGAGTTTCACGGATATTACCATGAAAGAAAAGATCGTAGAATCAACCAGGTTGAGAGAGACCTCCAAGATCATCCAGTCCAATCTATCACCCAGCCCTGTCCAATGGCACTAAGAACACTAAGGTATTCTTCTCTTGAACACCCCCAGGGATGGTGACTCCACCACCTCCCTGGGCAGCTCATTCCAATGGCAAATCACTCTCTCTGGGAAGAACTTCCTCCTAACATCCATCCTAGACCTTCCCTGGCACAACTCAAGACTGTGTACCCTTGTTCTGTTGCTGGTCGCCTGGGAGAAGAGACCAACCCCCACCTGGCTACAACCTCCCTTCAGGTAGTTGTATTAGAGGTACCAGATGTACTGATTGGGACAAATTACCTTGTTTCTGCTTTTAATAGCCACTTAAAAGACTTTCCATTCCTGCCACTGGATCCTTATTATCAAGAAACCCAAGTACCTTACACTTTGACTTATTCTTTTCCTCACAACAGCCCAGGGAAATAAGGATTGTTGTAGATTGCCAAGTTTTGACAACTGTAGACACAGAGGCGGAAAGGGCAAAATGCACAAATTCTACTGTTATGGTTACTGCAGGTACCTAAGTCAAACACTTACATTTTCCCCCTCACATTTCCTGCCCAACCTTGACTATCTGAACACCATTAGTATAAACTCATGATTTAATAATAACAATTCTTTAAATATGCTTAGGTAGGTTATTCATACACAGAATTAAATAGTAGGGGAAAAGAAATATGAGAATCAACACAGAATGAAGAAGATGAAAATAAAACTGATAGTTTCCAGTACACAAGTAACTATCACAGGCAAATCAGGTGGGTCAGGCTGAGCAGGCATCATCAGACTGGAAAGTGCTGGAGGTAAGAGACAAGCATGAGTCAGGGCCCTCCACAGCCAAAAGGTCAGAAGCAATAGTTTGAGTACTAACTAGCCAATTAACATATTTTTTACATTATTGTAGATCCAACAAAGATTAAATTTTCTGATTATCTTATAGATTAAGGTAATAAAAACGTGGTCCATCCAACTGACTACATTTTTCTGACCTTGAACCTATACAGAAGTTCCTATATGCAGATGCCTAAACTGAAACTTAGTCCTTCAGCTGTGGCAAGGTCAAACTCTGCTCTAGCAGCTCCTTTTCTTACTGGTATTCCTTTGCAGTAACCTCTACTCTTCATTTTAATCATCTTTCTTATATTTAGTGTCATTTTTATTGCACATTTATCACATGCATATGTTGCATCATCACTACAGTGCCTGCAATCCTTGTGCCACAGCCACCTGGCTGTTGTTAGTAGTAGCAGTAGTATCTTATCATTAAGCAGTTAAGTAAAATCATTTTAATCTTTGTGGTGAAAACATACTCCCTCTGTTGGCGTATTCCTTGCTTTGTATCTGTGCAGAGCAGCTCCTTGCTCATGCCAAACTCCCCTGCAGCCCTGATGTGATTGTTTTGGAAGGGCTTGATCAAGCAGACTTGCATGAAATCTAGCTCACTATTTCCATAATCTAATCTGGTAACAATTCCTCTCTGTACATCCCAGAGATTGAGCTAACAAGATGTAACATCCTCCTTCATCTTCACCAATTTCTGTTCTTCCTATGGAGTCCAGAGGAACAGGTATGCTAACAGCAAACTGGTCTGTGCAAGACACTAGAAAAAGCTTCCTTAATATGCAGATTGAGAATTCTTAAGTTCAAGATTCAGTTTCTCTCTCCTTTATGAGTCATCCAAGCTTGCACACTATCTCCTCTAGAAAGCTGCCCTAATCATTGCTGTTTGGGTTCTACCTGCTAACCCAAAGAAATACATGAACCAGCTGATGGACATTCACCATAGACAGGTGCCATGGGGTTCAGTTCTACCTCCAATTGACATTTAACGATTTCAGATTGCAGCTACATCAGCAGGAGAGAGTCAACATGACTTGTATTGCAACAGCTTGTAAATAGCCTCTGCCAGAGAAGAAACAATCTCCTAGCAAGTGGGAGGAGTGTCATGCTGCCTGCCTAACAGAAGGAGCAGGTTTTCTCCTCTTTCATGCTTAACTTCAAAACTACGAATTCATGGGACTAATGGGATGCCTCCCTCCATGATAAGATTAGGCACTTAAGATGCCCTATCATGGGGACCTAACTTAGGGCTAAGGATTCCTTTGGGCAGCAAGAGGCTACAATAGCTACATTACACTGGCCCTGGGATACACACAAGACTCAAGAGGGAAAGTAAAGGCAGAAGAGGGATCTCAACTCCAAATTCAAAGCTCTGGTTTCTCATACAAGCCAGACAAACTATCCTTCAAAGCTACCAATTATCAGTTCAGTGCCTGCCAAGGAAATAAAGCTTTAGAAGAAAGATACCAATAACACGAGATGAACCTTTTTCCCCATCTGAGTATTTTCTACAGACAGGTAAAAGATAACTGTTTAAAACCTGACCCCAGTGGAAGTGAGAAGGAGAAGAAATAAAACATTAAAAATCCTCTCTCCTCCCACTCCCCCAGAAAGAATGTCCTCTGAAGGACTGGTACCAACCTCAGAGGAGTAGAGAAGGAAGGCACATGTCTAGAAGTACAATAAAATCCTAACTTTTCAGGTTGGCACAATATTGTAATTTTGGGGGACAAATTATGGGGAAAAAATTCCATTAATATGTTTTTGAACTCTGTTAGAAGGAAAAAATATTTTCCCCACTTGAGAAATATCTTTGTGTTAATGTCTACATGGGGAGATATGGAATAGCGCAGTTAAAGCTGTCAAGGTCAATTTTTCTTACAGACTTAAGTGTTCTGTTACTTAAAAAAATAAAAAAGAAACTGAGAAAAATAGAGGAACTTGAATTCAAATCTCCTTTAATGTAACATTATGGCTAAGAATTTCAAAGCTGTAAAAGTTGGAAGCTCAGAAGTACAGAATCTGTATTATGCACAAGGATTGCATAAAAAAAAGCAAATCACCACTGCAGAATTTGCAACCCCTTTAGGGTTGTTTGGAGCCCAGGGATAGTTGGTCAGATGAAAGTACCTACCTGCAGCTCCATGCTGCAACACTCACTGCAGCAGAATATTTGCAGAAGGTTTGACCTTGTGAGATAGAATCACAGAATCACTGTGGTTGGAAAAGACCTCTAAGATTATCAAGTCCAACTATCAGTCTAAGAGTACCAGGGCCATTAAATCACGTCCCGAAGTTCCACGTATACATGTGTTTTGAACACTTCCAGGCATGGTGATGCCACCACCTCCCTGTGCAGCCTATTCCAATGCCTGACTGTTCTTTAAGTTTAAAAAAAACCCAAAACCCAACTTCCTAATATCCAGCCTAAACTCCTTTGGTACAATTCAGAGGACATTTCCTCTCATTCTATCACTTGACACTAAGAAGAGATCAACACTCACCTCACCGCCCACCTCACTACAACCTTAAGTCCAGGTAAACAACTTCTGCAGCCTTTCCCTCATCCACTAAGCAGGTCACTTTGTTATAGAAGGGGATCAGGCTTGTCAAGCAGAACCTGCCCTTCATGAACCCATGTTGACTAGGTTCACAGTTACCTCCTTGCCCTGCACATGACGCATAATGGCATCCAAAATTATCTGCTCCATGACATTCCCTGGCAGCAAGTTCAGGGATCACTCTCCTTCTCTTACCTAAGGACCAAAAAAATTCTTGCCTGCTAGCTGACAACTAAGACACAGCCTTAATTTCAAGCTACTGTCCATATCCTTCCTCATAAGAGTCATGATTATGTGAAATGGGACTGATGACTAACATTTAAACTGGGACTGCTTTTAAGATCAGGATTTGGGATGCTATAACTCACATCAGATAGATCTGTTGCACTCTTGCTTGACAAAGGATATATTTAAATAGAAAGTCCAGTGCTTTGCTCTGCCATCACCTGCACAGGCTTTCTTAGCCATCACAAAACCTGGAAGTAGAAAAGGGAGAAAAGACAGAGCCCCACGTGTTATAAAAATACTGCGTAGGTCTGCAGGATCTCCAGATGACCTCCAGGGCATTTCACATGTACAAGCTGTAGAATTGTCTTGCACATTGCACTGAAATACCCAAAAACTTCCCACCACTGCAGAAGGGCTCTAAACAACATTAATAGTTCCACTGACTAACCCTGCACTGGAATGATCTCAGTTGAGTACCAGAAGTTTTACAAAACTTCCAAAAGACCTTTTGCTCCTTGAAGAACATTGCAAGGGACGTCTGTGTGGCAGGAAAAAGAGAAAATGCAAATTGACTGAACAAGATCTGTAATGGCCACCACATCTGTGATAGCTGTGTTCTGCTTTCAAGAGCCCTGGATTTCCATTGTAATAATCTCTTCTCTCCCTCACCAGTCACACCACAAGGTTGTCTTCACAAAGTCACAGGAGTAGAACTTCAGACATGCCCTGATCCCTTGTCATTCCTTGCCATACGGTGTCTCTGGTATGGCTATACAATAACACCTGCTCTGAAATGAAAACATGAGCTGGAGATGGGCCAGGCACACTAGCTTGTCTTAGAGCCTGAACTAGAAAGGAGTAACAGTCTCTAGCTGTCTCTGGACAGCAGGAAGGACAAGGCTTATCCAAAAGTGAAATTCAACCCCATTCTCACATGATATATGAGCACAAAATCCCAAAGGCATTAGGAATTCAATTTGCCAATTTCTCTTCAGGTGAAGCTAGGTCATCTCCACAGGTTCCAATGCGAATTCTCTCTCTGTACTGTGATCCTTCCCACTCTATATGCAATATGATGGCTTAAAACTCACCATTAATAATCACTGTAATTATCACTGTAGCCTCTAAAAGAGAGGGCTGTAATATAAGATAGATGCAAAACTCTCCAGTTCTGCCTTTGTAACTGTGAAGTTCATGATGACCTGCTCCAAAGTGAGAATAAAGTTCAAAAACCAAACAGCAACATGCTTTTCTTGAGTAAACACTGAGCTGGAGATGGATTAGAGTTCCAAACGTTACCAGAGACTGAAGCACGATGTGGGTCTGAGGGCTGATTCAAGCTGATGGTGTCAGGCTAACTCCGTAAAGGTTCTTTGTCTTGGTCAGTGAGACACACAGGAAAAGGTGAGCAGCAGTAGGTGTTTTAACTAGCTGTGATAGACTAAAGACAAAGTCCCATTTTGCCCTTGAATTTTATGATTGCCCTTTCAAAATGGTGATCATCTCAAACCTCTTTTTATAAAGCACCTCCCAAAACACAAGTATTTCTCTGAGCCTTTTTACTGCAAAGCTGACAGCAAGTGCTCCAAAGATAATCTTCAGTAAACCTAGTTAATGGAACAGTGCAACATGCTGTAAATCCACATATACAGCACAGCAGAATGAAGGCACTCTCCACTCCAGCCTTTCAAAAGGCACTCCAGTATTTACAAGTCTCTCCTGTAACTACACCAGCACAAGACTGACTCCAGCAGCTCCACAGACCCCCAACGAGACTATCGCAGTCAGAGCAGGTCACATCAGAAAATGGACTCTATGACAAACAAGCATCAGGGGCTCAGCCTTGAAGCAATGTTAGGGATTTAAGAGCCACAGAGGTTCTTAAGTTTTCCAGAAGTGGCAGAGAGTACAAGGGATGGACAGCAGAAAATGTAATCTTTTATTTCATTCCCATCACAGATGACAGATGCCTCCTATCTCCACAGATAAGGCAGACGGCTCCTATCTCCACTGTTCTCTCCCCAGAAAAGTGACCTAACCCTCTGTGAAAGTGAAAAATAGGAAATCAAGAATGTTAATTTTGTCACTCTGCTCTGGTGAGACTTCACCTGGAGTACTGTGTCCATCTCTGGGGCTGTCAACATGAGAAGGACATGGATCTGATAGACAGGGTTCAGAGGAGGCCCACAAAAATGATCAGAGGACTGAAGCACCTCTCTTAGGAAGACAAGCTGAAAGAGTTGGAGTTGGTCAGCCTGGAGAAGTCTTTGGGGAAACCTTATAGCATTCTGCCAGTACATCAGGGGGGGGTCTACAGGAAAACTGGAGATTTAGATTGGAGATTAGGAAGAAGTTATTTACTATGAGGGTGGTGGAACACTGGAACAGGTTGCCCAGGAAGGTGGTGGAGGTCCCATCCTGAAGACACTCAAGGTTAGGCTCGATGGGCCCCTGAGCAACCTTATCTAGTTGGGGATGACCCTGTTTACTGCAGGAGGGTTGGACTGGGTGACTTCCCCAATGCATTCTATGAACATCACAGGCTGTTCTGCCCCTCTCTGTTCCCAGCATGGACCTTTATCTCTTGCAGTGCGAGGAAGTTTTGCAGCCTTGGCAAAGCTAATTTTTGCTGCACAATTCAGGCCTGGTATGGGGGGGAAATCAGGGAGGCTTGGGGGACTTGGGGGTGGGAAGCATTGAGGCCTGGTGTTTGGACTGATTGGAGGGAAAGCTTTGAGAGGTTTTGGTCTAATGAGATTGTAGTAAGCCCACATTGGAGAACTGGGCTGAGGCTGAATATGAATGTATGTATTTTGTGTATTTCTTTGTGAATAGCATTTCCATTTAAAATCCCAAACCTGTGTGGAGTGTTTTTATTTCACTCCTTTGGGAAGGGGTGAAATAGATTCTGTCCACTCAAACCAAGGCAACCAAGCTGCCAAAGCACTACAGTCCTCCACTAGATCCAAGAGCAGATGCTGAAGTCTTCTCTCACAGACAGTTTCATTGTATTTCTTCTTAAAGCCCTAGCTCTTGGAGACCAGTGCTGACTGAAAACAAAATATCAGAAGGAAACAAGCCCAGTCTCAGTTCCTACTTTTCTGAAATCAGTAGGTGACATTCATAACACACTAAGAATTTGTTCTGTACTTCCCAGAACACTGCAAATACCTCTCAAATGTATTGTGTTTGGGTTTTTTTTAATTGTGAATTTGTTATTGGGGGCTTTTTTGTTTGGTTGTAAGGTCTTGGTTATTTGGGGTTGTTGGTTTGTTTTTAAAACACGCAGATTTCAACAGACAACTCTCTAGCTACATATCTGTTTCTAGCTATAGTCACAGCTACAAAACGGCTTTGAATACCATTGTGTTATTTTTTCCTCCCCTCCAAGAAAGACGACAGAAAATTGACTCCAGATGTTTCAGATGCCTCAGATTAGAAGCGCTACAGTCAAAATAGCACAGAGCACTCTTAAAGAGCTGTTGCTTGCACTTGCAGGTGCCATGAGCCCTTCACATTCAAGAATACTAGATTTATATTCAAACATAAAGGGAAAATAAACCCAACTTGATTCACATGCTCTTACATCAAGAGAACAAGGAGTATTTTTAGAGCAATGGCTTAGCATTCACAGCACGCGTGGCATTCTTGATTAAACAAGAGATCCACATGAACATAATAAACCTCTAATTTTATTGGCCAAGCACTATGGCAACAATTTAGAATACATGGGTTGCAACGTTAAGCAAACTGCAGCTCGTGTATAACACCCATGAATTAACAGCAGTTTGGCAGAGAGACGACCGCTTACTTCTCACAGCCTTTAGTAACAGTCATCCACATCTTCACAGCACAACAGAAATTAGAGATGCAAGAGGCCCATTAGCTCATCCAGAAAATACAGGATTGTTCCCTATGGGATAATTGCTAATACTCTGTCCAAAGCAGATTTAAAGCTGTAAAACAAGGTAGTCTCTTTAGCAAGTTTGCTCAGCTCCACAGAGCTTTTTCTGGATGTTAAATTCAGATGTTTCTTCTGTTTAAAAAGGTTAAAGCTAGTCCAAGGAGCCTGGTTGCCTCTGGATTCTCCTCTAGGCAGTCAAGAGAATGAAAAAGCTGGTGCCTTTTTGCTACAAAACAGCAACTTATACAAGATTGACCTTCTTCATCTAGCCACCTTCACAAATGTTTCTTCCCTCCACCCAGCTAGACCTTGCCAACTTTAAAGTACCTCTTCTTCACTAGACAGGTATATAAACTCATGGCCCCCTTTCCACTTGAGAAGTTCTTGGCCATACATGCATGTATGGATTAGATCTTTGAGCTCACATCCCATTATAGTTATGTGTACCACATCCATTTCAGGCATACCTCAATGGGAACATGTGGTCACAGGCTAGTCCAAAGACTGGCAACTCTTGTGCAAGTGGCAGCAACTCATTGTGTCCTGTACTAGGGCAGGGACTCTGACACAAGGCTTTGTCTAGTTAAATGTCCTTGTTCCCAATACCAGGCTGTATTTCCACTGCTCAGTAAATCTCCATCAGCCCCTTTGAGAGTCCAGAGTTAACAGAGAATATGTTCACAAGAAGAATTTAGCTGCACATGGGAGGAAGGAAGAGTATTAGGAGATCAGCAGATGCAGGAATCATAACAAGTATACCAAAATCCAGGCTAAACCCAAAGTCTTACAGATGTCACAGCCTAGCACCCAACACAATGACACCTCACTTCCTGCCCAGGAGAGTTAGTAGTGCCATCACAAGAAATTTGTATGCAAAGGTGTCAACAGCAATATTCATCACTAATTAAAACTCCAAGAGATCCAAAGTAATGAAACCAAAAGCCTTCATCCTGTACATGTTAGGTCAGTAAAAATTATAATTTGCTTTTTAAAAGCAATGGATGAGGTGGTGGAATGATTTTCCACATGAGACAGGGCTGGAACTCAGGAGAAAGCACTTCTTAACCACAAGCAGTCCATAACCAACCCTCTCCAACTGTAAGCAAAGGTCACCAGCACATTGAAGCCCATTACTTTGTTGTAGGAAGGCAAGACTAAAAAGGGCTACATATCATCTAGACCAATCCACTCAATCTCACATGTACCCACACGGCAAAACTCAAGACACTTCTCAATTACTCTGAACAAACTTCAGACAATCATTGCAAAAGCAAAACAAAATTCCACCAAAAAAAATTTGTAACATACCATAAGAAGACAGGAAGAGAAAAGCCAGGGGCACCAACACTGTCCTCCATCCTTGCAACAGGGAGGAATCAGAAATGCCAAAATGGTTGTCTGAAGTGGGCCACAAAGAGCAGCAAACCACGTCATATATGGCATCTCTCTGCTCCCCAGCTGACCGAGGACAAACTTTTTAAACGTTCTGCTATTTTGACATGCTTTCCGAAATGCATTTTCACAGTAAGAGTTGTCAAGCAGTTGGGCTTGTATTAGGATTTTCAGGCACAGATCAGGGCACCTAGAGAACTAAGATGTGTAAAGAACATGAGAAGACCTAGAAATTCTGTTATAGACCTCCCCTGCTCTGTGACAGTTTGGGAACCTAGCACTCTTATGAAATCACCCAGACTAGGCTCAGCCAAGCTGGAGGTTAAGGAATGAAGCTTTATATTCACAGCTTAGCACAATATACAAGCAGATATTTACAATATATACAACTATATACAGAAATATACAAGTTAAAGGTAATATAGAAGCACAACACCCCTCCCAGAAATCAGAGTCCCCAGGAGGGGCTCCCAACCAGCCTTCCACCTTCTTTCCACCCCTCTACCTTATCCCAGAGTTTGCCTTATGTGCAAGGTGAGGTTGGAGGATCGGCAAGGGGAGTTAGAAAGCAGAAGGATTAGTTACACAGAGAGCAGCCCAGTTTAGGCTCGAGGTAAAAGTTTAGGCTCGAGGTGAGGAGAAAGTTCTTCACTGAGAGAGTCATTGGACACTGGAATGGGCTGCCCAGGGAGGTGGTGGAGTCGCCGTCCCTGGAGCTGTTCAAGGCAGGATTGGACGTGGCACTTGGTGCCATGGTCTAGCCTTGAGCTCTGTGGTGAAGGGTTGGACTTGATGATCTGTGAGGTCTCTTCCAACCCTGATGATACTATGATACTATGAAAAAAGCACAGGCTCCAACAGAGACCCCCACACGCTGTCTTATCTATGTTTTGTGTTCATGCTTTCATACATCTCAGCAAGCCTATGAGTGAAATAGACATCACTGTTTCCTTTTCACAGCCTATAATCTAATTTCTTCACTGAAACATTTCAATTTGCCTTAAACTAGCACATGCTCCATTCACAAAGTGGCCATGTTACAACAAAGAGGGATGTTTATATATCTGACATGGCACTATAAAATCTTTCAGGATGAGAATAGCAAAGAAGCAGGAATTCATTATTTCTGCCACAAGGAAAAAAAATACATATAGTCCAAGGATGGAGGAGGAAGTTCTTTATACCTGAAGAATTGCCTTCTTTGGGGGAAAGATGAACCACACATAATGGCAGAGGAAAATCTTTGGAAGTAGCAGCAGAAAAAGACATTAGAAGTAGCAATCACCATGTCAGACACACTACACTGCAGGGAAGGGGAAGAATGGCCAGATAATGAAATTACAGAGCATTGAAAATGTCAAAGAGCGACAGTGTTCTGCCATCATTCATGGCTTATATGAGGCATTAGCATGCTGATATCCCATTCCAATGACAAAGATGGCAACAAGAACAGTAAATAGTACAAAATGAATCTGTTGCTGAGACCAGGAATTTAATGAAATGGGGAGACAGGCAGAAAATGAATCCTGCTTTCATTGTGCAGCCTTCAAAATGGACGCTGCTGGTCCTGTTCAGAAACAATAATAGCTGAGGGATGCATTATTTCACTTCCTTTATCTATGATTCCCTATACTTACGAGTCTTCATCACAAAAAGGGGTATCAAGTCTCACTCACAAGCACCAACCTTGTTGGCAGGCAATGACACACAAGCTGCACCAAGGGAGTTACCAAGGTATAGAGGAGAGGAAAAAAAGTCCTTCACAACTGAAGTGATCAGCTGTTACAGCAGGGGCCTGCGGAAGTTGAGGGATCACTGCTCCTAGGAGCATTCAGAGCTTGACTGGACAAGGCCCTGAAAAACTCAATTGAACGTCACAGTTTAACACAGCTTTGGATCAAGAAGATGATCTGAAACAGAGCTGGATCAGAAGGCAGACCTGCACAGCCTCTCCTCTCCCCTAGTCTAAATCACTCTGTGATTTAACAAGTTCTTCTCCCTTCAAACAGGAACGCCATTGATCAGTATGAGTGGCATAAGCAATCACACAGCATTAAGCCAGAAGACACTGTCTAACACGCAAAGCAATTTTCTAACTTGCTGACCACTACTCATTTTTTTTTTACATATTCTACCACCACTCCTCCTAAAAAAGACAAGTCCAGGTCAGTCAAAAAGCAGAGCCTGTTTATGGAAACCCAATTCTGGTAACAACAGCCTAGTGGGTTGTAACACAGCTTGGGAGAAACACAAATAAACTGTCAGGTCCCAGACAGCTCCATGTGGAGCCAACATGTGTATCTCTACACATCCTCCCCAGATATGCAAATCAGCAAGGCTGGGCAGCACCATCCCAGCAGTATCACACAGGACAGCCAAGGCTGTGCTAGGACCATTAGATCACAGCAGAAATTCCACACTTTACCCCACAATTCCAAATTCTGAGCTTCTTCCTAGGTCTGATACAGAAATAGTGCAATTTTCAGAAGCCCAGCCTAATAAACTCTCCTATTAGAGGGCTGAAACAAGACAGCTTCAAAAGGTCTGATAAGGCCAGCACTAAGGAGCAGTAGATAAGGCATTATGGCCCCCACTCTGGTTCCTTGCAGAGTTTAGATCATCTGTTTCAAAAGCATATTTCAGAATGAAGTTCACCTACATTTAATCAGGAACATGTCTCTGAAATATAAAAATGAAAACCGAACAAAAGAAAAAGTGAAAAACACAAATAAAATATAGGAAATTAAGCACGGGAAAAGAATCATAGAATCAACCAGGTTGGAAGAGACCTCGAAGATCATCCAGTCCAACCTATCATGCAGCCCTGTACAATCAACTAGTTCAAATNTCAACATCTCTCTTGAGTTGAGGAGCCCAGAACTGGACACAGTACTCAAGGTGTGGCCTGACCAGTGTTGAGTACAGGGGAAGAATAACCTCCCTCGTCCTACTGGCCACACTGTTCCTGATACAGGCCAGGATGCCATTGGCTCTCTTGGCCACCTGGGCACACTGCTGGCTCATCTTCAGCCTACTATCTACCAGTATCCCCAGGTCCCTTTCTTCCTGGCTGCTCTCCAGCCACTCTGTCCTCAGCCTGTAGCGCTGCTTGGGGTTGTTGTGGCCAAAGTGTAGTAGTAGTGCACTTGGCCTTGTTAAATCTCATCCCATTGGCCTCTGCCCATCCATCCAGCCTGTCTAGGTCCCTCTGCAGGGCTCTCTTACCTTCCAACAGATCAACACCTGCTCCTAGCTTGGTGTCATCAGCAAACTTACTGAAGCCTTTGGAAGCACTACCTCTTAGCACACATGTGCCTCTGTCTCCTTGCTGACCCATATCACATTTAATGCTACAGTTCTCAAAGGTTGCTTAAATTCAACCTGCTAAAGTTGAGCAATAATTGAGGCTTCTCCAAGTGCATGCATAAGCGTGAGTATCTAGGCACCTGTGCACAGGTGTTATTCACTGAGGTATTTGTTAAGACAAAAGACCCATCCCTACAGATTTCAGGAAGGCCAGGTTTTCACTACAGTTTGTTGCCTGCCAGACAATTAAGCTAACCAGCCTGTGAATCAAAAATCTTTCCACCCACAAGACCATCATTCTTCCCTTGCTACTCAAGTGATTGTTGCATCATGCCATGAAAGCAAAGTTCACCTGCTGCCCAAGTAAGGTGAGGATATTCACAAAATCACAGAATGTTAGAGGTTGGAAAGGATCTCAAAAGATCAACCAGTCCAACTCCCCTGCCAGAGCAGGATCACCCACACCAGATCACAAAGGAATGTATCCAGGCAGGTCTTGAATATCTCCAGAGAGGTAGACTTCAATACAATGATTTTGCTCATTACAAGGGCATACTCTTCTCTCTCCACTGAGCTGCAGCCATGGATCGTGGCAAAAAGTGGGCTTGGAGGTAGGTAGATGGACGTCCAGCCACTGCAAGCTTCATGGTCATATAGCTACTGACTTACAGAGATCTATGGACAGACCGTACAGACCTTGGCAATGTCTTTGTGACTCAAAGCCCATCAGCCACAGCAGCAGAACAAATGAACAATAGCCAGCTTTGAACTGCAGCACACACTCCTAATTATACTTGAAATGTCTCCCAGCAACATCCAGGACTGGCTGAGATAGCACTTACCTGTCAAAACACATTGTAAACAGCAAACTGCATGCTTAGAATTTAGAAGCAGTTTCTCATTCTATCTATCACAACTTCACTGCCCCCTCTACAGGAATCACTGTTGAGATCTGGGTAACACACAGATTTGTTGGTGTCGCTTCCATTTCGTAGAACCATGGAACTGTTGAGGTTGGAAGACACCCTTGAGATCAAGTCCAACCACTCACCTAGAGCTCACAATCCCACCACACCTGCTGAGCCTTGCAGTGACTGCCCTATGTGAGGCACAGTGTCAGAAGAGGAGTCTTTGTTGAGATTGAGCAAGGTGAGTTCGCTTTTGAAGTCAGATCACACTTAGACACTGCGTACTTGAAATCATCAAGCTACTGCACAACTCAAGACTATGCAGCCTGGACACTGCAAACATGAAACAGCACAGGGCATGGATAATCTCAAGTTCTTTCTAAAAGTAGTCATTAGAAGAGGGATGAGAAGTCTGTACTGTCTTGCCCATGCCTGATTTCTCACAAAGATGTCCTCAGTTATCTTCAAAATGAATACCTGAGGTACAGCACCAGTTTTCTGCTAGTTAGTAGCACTGCTATCTGCACAAAGCTGTTGGATATCCAGTCCACTGGGGCTGTGTACCTGGCTGACTTTACAATAACATCAGAGAGCAATAACACAACCTGGACAGTGTGCAACTACAGCCTTAGAAGAAGGGGATGTGGCAGTGTCGTGGTAGGCCTGATAGCCCTAAATAGGCTTACACACATCCTGTCTTGACCAAGCCATGTTTTTCTGCTCTCCCTCCTTCTGTTTTGGGGAAACAACCACAGGAAAGAGGACAAAGAACCTGGAGCCACTGAGTCTAAGGACTCTGGCCAGCCCAGACTTGTTTTGCTCCTGTGGTAAACAAGCTACACACGCTTGACTTGTGCCTGTCTTGTGCAAGGCCTGTGCTTTTCCCAAATTTGGGTGAAGCAAGCCTATGGTTTTACCTAATATGGTCAGGCTTGGTAACTGCCATTCTGATTGGCTCTTCTGTGTCCAAAGGCCCATTAGACTCAGTCTACATTGATAAAAGAGTTGAGCGGGTAATGCGGTGTGCCGTGCTGCTGTATTCATGCTTGCCGCTTGTCTGCTGCCATTGCTTACTGCCTCACTACATCCTGAATTACCTGGAAACACCACTGCCTCGAGTTTACCAGGAACAGGCTCTAAATGCCTCCATGTGATTGGCCTGCACAGCCAGTGTGACATCGTGCTAAGACTGCACATTGTGAGACGTCCTGCCTACTCCTGAAAGTCTCCAGCCAAGATGGAGAGTCCTGGAGATACACAGATCATCCAGAGGATCCAGGACAGAAGATTAGAGATTGTCTGCCTCCTTTCCCAGCACTCCATGAAGCCTGGGAAGAATCAGAAGCCTCAGCAGCCGGTAAGTAACAGTATTCCCTGAAAGCACTGGGGTACTGTTTGAAGCTGCAGTTAGCGTGTGAGTCAGAAAATAGTATTCTGTGAGTAAATACTTAAAGCCTGTTGAAGTTCACCGTTGCTTTCTTCCTGTGCTAGTTTGAAGCTAGCTAGAATGTTTTGGTGAGAAGAACTAGATTACAGGCTGTGAAAGGAAAAACAATGGTGATGTCTACTTTGCTCATAGGCTTGCTGAGATGTATAAGAATCAAAATATAGATAACACATTCAGCACTTCTGCTGGGGAACTGGCTGAGCTGCGTCTCTAACTTCACCCCTCTCTGAAGTTTCTTTGCCTAATCTACTTTGCTTCCTAACCCTCTGGCCGAACCTCCATTCTTCCTTGGGACTGGGGTAAGGTTGAGAGGGGTAGGGGGAAGGTGAAGGGGCAGTTGGAAGCCCCTCCTGGGGACTCAGGTTTCTGGGAGGGCTGCTGTGTTTCTGTATTACCTTTTTACCCTGTATATTTCTGTATATAACTGTATAGACTGTAAATATCTGCTTGTATGTTCTGCTAAACTGTAAAAAATAAGCTTCATTCAATTTCCAGAGCTGGCTGAGTCTAGTCTGGGTGATTTCCAGAGTGGAGGGGGACGGGGAACACCCAAACCATCACACTTCCATAAGCAGAAAGGAGCTCCTTGAGTCCATCTAGTGGGCAAGCAGTATATTGACCGCAAGCAGTATATATTGACCGCAAGCACATTCTCATCCATCTCATGGACATCTAAGAATCACCTCATGCTGATCAGTAGCAAGCACTACTGAGAAGGCAGAAAGCAGAGACTCATTCAAATCTATCTCTGAGCTGCGCTTCACTAAGAACAGATCAAGTCCCTCACTGCTTTCCTACCCCTTACTGTCTTACTGCATAGGTCTCCTCCCCATTTGGAAGTGCATGTCTCTGCCCCACCCCACAGGCCTTGTTACCACTCAGTAGCACACAAAAGCAGTTGCAATTTTTGCCCCTCTGCTTACTCCAGTCCTCACTGCAGCATTTCCTGCAAAGTCCGCTTCAGCTTCATTTTCTTATCATTCTTCCTACAGTCTGAAGTACAAATATTATCACCACAGCTGTGGTGCTGTCCTCCAGAATTACTTTGTCACAGGGAAAAGTTCAAAAACACAATTACTTGCTTCAGCTATAGTGGCTTAGAGGGACACAATTTTGGAGTGCTTCCTATATTCCAGGAAAAGACTGAGAATTGTACCAGTAGGTAATCAGAAAGTACTTGTAAATTTCCTTAAAGGAAACCTATGAAAATGATACTCACCTGCCAGAACTGTACAGCCTTTCTGTCTCAAAAGCCTACATGGAGTTGCATCCAAAAGAAAAAAACCATGACGAGCCTCCTCAATGACTCTTATTATTTAGCAAGCCTGAAGGAAATGCCAAACTATACAGCAGCTCTTGTAAATCAAGAGGTCATTGACACTGACAGAGAAGCAACTTGAACCAAAAGCTGCTACTAGTGCAGGAAGTAAGAATCGTGGAGGATCATTCAGATGCACAGCACACTTGAACTAGTGAGATCTAGAGAGGCTGTCTAACCAATCTCCATTCCTCAGGCAGGATCTACTTTCTCTGAACCACCAAGAAATATTTGTCTAGTCTATTTTAAAGATCTGATGCCAGAAACACTACAACATGCACAGGATCTATAACAGGTTTTACTCATTGTAGCATTATAAACCTTCTCATATGAACTAACCTTCTCTTACTTGCTGTATTTTAAGCATATGATTTGTCATCCAACCCTTCACAGATATAGGGAAGGGATTACTACCTTTAACAACTGCCTCAAACATTCATTTTATCATCCCTTCTCAGTTTCCTCTTTAGCTAAACAACTCCCATCCGTTCAAGATTTCCCTGTACTCCAGGTAACTCTGAGTTTGAGCATCATCATTCTTCTCTTTCAGGTTCTTTCCAAATGATCTTTATCTTCCTTTAAGCAAACTTAGACTGGCTACAGAGCTATTTCTGAGGCCTTAACATGCACTGAGACTGAGTGCACTGCAAGGATTACTTTGTGTATCTTGCAGGCTATGTATAACCCTGCTCACTGAAGAAGCAGAGGAGTTTCCTCCTGGAAACCCTCTCCTCTCTGCAAGACCTATCCTCAGGGTACTGTGGAGTTTAATTGCTAAAGGAGCGTAAACAAGTTAGAGGAAGGGAAAAGCAGGAGCAATTGTTTGCTCATTTGGTGGCAGACCAGAGGAAGCAACGTTGTCAGGGCTGTTGTGCAGAGGGAGAGAGACTTCCAGGAACTAATCACTCCCCTTAAAACACACCTCTGCAGCAATAAGACAAGGAGCAATAGCTACAAATTGAAACATAGAAGGTTTCACCTCAACATGAGGAGAAACTTCTTTACAGTGAGAGTGACGGAAATGAAGCAGGCTGCTGAGAGAGAGGTTGTGGAGTCTCCTCCTTTGGAGACTTTCAAAACCCACCTAGATGCACTTCTGTGCAAACTACCCTAGAGGATCCTGCTTTTGGCAGGGGGGTTGGACTTGATGATCTCTGGAGGTCCCCTGAGTGACAATCAATCCAGTCCGGCTTAGTGCACCAAGCACATAGGAAGAACCAGTCTTCTAAGACTACACTCCATGAAATGGGCACTACAGAGGAGGACCCACACACTTCAAAGCGAGAAGGCCTCTTCTTTAACATTCAGAGTATTAAACATGGTTCTGTTATCGATTCACTTCTAATACTATGAGGCTGGGTAAGTGACTGACCTGCTTTGTTTCAGAAGTAAAAGATGACACAGTGAAAAGATGACCACAGTGGTGGTCTGAGTGGCCCAGAAGAAAAGCCAGAGAACACAGCAGAGACGCTTACAGATTCACAAGCAGGCAGCTGAGGGCCTGTTCTAGACTCATCTTCCTCTTCTTCCTCCAGCCCAATTTGACTACTTTTCAGTCTGCAATGAATATTTTAGTGAGCAAATTCAGTGTCACAGAGTTGTACAGATATTTCAGCAACAGAATTAAAAGAACCCTTATCAAAAGTGGTAGGCACACAAAAGGAAGGCAAGAAGGCAGAAAGTAACAGGAAAGCATAGCCACTAGGAAACAAAACAAAGACAAGACAGCAGTGCTGAAGAAAAAGCAGAGAAACAGCTGGATTATGTTCCAATATCCCAAAATCTGGAAAAGCCAAAAGAAACTTGGTCATTAGGAGAGAAAACAACACTTCCTGCTATACAGCCCCAACAAGTTTGTGTGGTATAAATGCAATTGATTTGGATTATAATGCAGTTAACTCATGCTCATAAAGGAAGGTGATTATGTAATTCACTAGACAGACTTTGTTTCTTACCATAACTTATGGTGATAAATTTAGCCCAGTTTTCTATACCTGACTTTTCATTTAGAATAGAATCAACCAGGTTGGAAGAGACCTCCAAGATCATCCAGTCCAACCTAGCACCCAGCCCTAGCCAGTCAACTAGACCATGGCACTAAGTGCCTCATCCAGTCTTTTCTTGAACACCTCCAGGGATGGTGACTCCACCACCTCCCTGGGCAGCCCATTCCAGTGGCAACTCACTCTCTCTGTGAAGAACTTCCTCCTAACATCCAGCCTATACCTCCCCCGGCACAACTTAGTTTAAGCTATTCAGAGATGAACCTTAATGTGACAGTCTCTGCGACAATCCAGAAATAACATATCCAGCCACATCTTTGCAATTGTGGTTCTTCTGGGCTTTGATTGCCTTTTTTTCCCCCATTTCTGGTGCTCACGAAAAGCATCAGACTGACAAAAGTAGAGAACAAGCCATTCATTTGCCATCACAACACCTATTCAGCACTGGGCAAGCTGCCTGTGCATCATTCCCTGCCAGTGTACATCAGCCTTGTCTCGGGGAGACACACCTCCAAGAGTAAGAGCACAAATCAGTTTTCCTTGACTGTTCAGAGTTGGCCACCATTTCTACCAACTGTGATAGCAGGTTCCACCACAAGGATGTCTATGTACTATGAAACTGACCTCAACCTATGCATATCAGGCACTCCAAGACACACATTTATTTCCATCTCCACCAAAAAATTGGTGTTATCAGTAAAGCATCTGAGTATGTTTGTTTTTTGTTTGCATGTGGAATAAAAATCTACATCCATTCTTTGACACCCTCCAGGCTGCAATTGCACAGGGCACATATGTACACAGAAAGATGAACTCTTTCAACAATAGAGGTAGTGATGAGTTCTTGTCTTTAATTTCCAAGCACACATCAGGACTTTTTGAAACATTTGATTAGAAAACTAATATTTCTATTATAGCCCTGCAAATACACATCCATTTAGTGGAAGAAGCTTGGGTACATACAACTATATAACAGTATTTGTTGTTGTTTTAAACATGTATTTACTTATGCATCTGCCAAATAAGCCTTCAGGAAAAAAAGAAAGCCAAGCTAGTAGAATTAGAAAACAGAAGAAAGGAATCCAAAATGAACATTCCGTAGTTGTTCTTTTACACACCTTATTAAGTATTGGAGTGCCACACCAGGTATTTCTTTCTCTGAGACAAATGAAACCAGGAAATGGCATCACATAAATTCATAAAGGTAACAAGTGTGAAAAAAAAATAAATCTCATTTTAATAGATTCTCAATATCTGTTTAAGAGTGGAATTCCATAGGATACTTCTTGCGCTATCCTTCTCTATCTGTGCTGCAGCTTTCCCAGAGGTGTAGGTGATGGTACAGCAAAAAAAAACCAACTTGCTTTACCAGCCAGATGAATTTTAACTTGCACAGAAGGCAACGGCATCTAAAAGCATGGGGGATAAACTCCAATTTTCACAGTGTGAATGTATATAGCTTCAAGCAAAAGGAAACTGCAATCTCTGGGCAGCAAAGGGCCACTGTGAATAGAGGACTTGTAACGGTTATTAAAGGTCTCATTTATAACATCTGACTTTGTGTAGGGGAAGGTGCAAAATGGATTTACCAAAAGATCAAGCTGCTCAAATCCCCGAAGTTGACAACGTCACATGTATCCATTAAACTCAGTGTATGTGGCAGCATTTACTGGCTGTCTTTACTAGTAAGATGGTTACAATAGAAGGAGTTCATTTGAAACCTTCCTGCTTCTTTACACATTTCTTTGCTTTACATTATGGAAAGAGATAAAGTCCACCAAGTTTATCAGTCTGAGTTCCCCAACAAGCTCTTGCTGTTGAACACAAGAGCATGTTTTCAGAACAGGATGGTGGGCAGTATGCAGCAATATAACAGGTACTTTGCAACAGCAGGGCCAGGTAGCAGGAAGATGTTTTGCTCTGTAGAGCACTCGGAGCTAGAGAGATGTGTCTCCTGGACAACAGGAATGCCAGGTGCTATGTGATCCTATTTCACAGCCTGTGAATTCCAATAGGCCAAAGAAAGAATTGGTTGCTGAACCAATTGGTCTGTCTCCTTACAGAGAATTTAATTTTACCTTGGCAATAATCAACTCATTTCAACAGCAGTGGTTCCTGCTTGACCAAAGTTGAATCTGGTTTGTGATGTACTCAGCACAGGGGCTTCACCAGTCAAGATTCTAGTGGCAATTTAAGGACAAGCACTGCTTAGTTTCTTTGCAGGTGTGAAGACAAGTTCTTCAGCCTTTCACAACATCATTTAGTGACAATTAGGACAAAATTCTGACTGCAAGAGGCCAGGAACAAAAGATGACACTGTCTTTGGCCACATTTGCTCATCTGGAGGAGGTGTTTGCAGTAGAAGAGATAAAATGGGTCTTTATGTGCTTATGGTTCTCTTTACTGTTTATCTCTGCTCAGAAAGTATAGCAAGCATTTTAAGAATCAGGTTCCCAATTCTTCTGAGAGCAGAGGAACCCTCTTCAGGACAGGTGAGCAAACAGAAAAAAGATATAGGAATACCTGTCATCAAGCAATCCTATGTAAGCCTCTAGGAAAATTAATAAAGACAGCTTTGCAACACATTTCTGATTTCACTGACTCACAAGTAAAGCTAACAGTCCATAAAGTTGCAATTTCCTATTTATGCATTGTCACATATCACAATCACCAAGGTTGGAAGAGACCTCACAGATCATCAAGTCCAACCCATTACCACAGAGCTCAAGGCTAGACCATGGCACCAAGTGCCACGTCCAATCCTGCCTTGAACAGCTCCAGGGACGGTGACCCCACCACCTCCCTGGGCAGCCCATTCCAGTGTCCAATGACTCTCTCAGTGAAGAACTTTCTCCTCATCTCAAGCAAGCAGTTAGCCAACCTCAGAGTTTGGAAATTCACATTGGATTCACCATTTTTTTCATGGGACTGCTTTTTATCAGCCCATTTGACATAAGAGATTACTAACACACCCATTTTTTAAAAGCCAGTCTTCATTTAAATATCCTGTTCCTTTTTGCTTCCAAAATCAGAAAGAAGAAAACTACTCCTCCTCTCCATTCCTGTACAAAAGGATAAACACATTTTATCATAATATATGTAGAGATTTACTCCCCTGACTAAAACATTTCTCTGTGCCCAAGACACCTGATGTCTTGGGTCAGCAGTTTAAGAAGCACTTCAAATAAGGAGAGATTTTTGCCAACAAATTCAAATCACAGTCATTAAGTTCATGGCTGTTTCCATCCTTCCTAACCCATATCATCTGTACCAGGCCTCCCTTTCAATTTTGGTACAGACTCAGAGCTATACTTCCTTTCTGGCAGTTAAAATAATCTTGGTGGGAGGAAGCAGAAAGCAGAATGATCTTCCTTTTCCATTCTCAGCATGAAGCTATAGTTTCCATACTCACATAACAGTAATTTGCCTTGCCCAAACATGGGCCCTGAGTAGTATCAATAGGCTATCTCCAGCTGGCCTTGGATGGTACCATGAGGCTCTCATATGGCAGATGAGACTTCGCAATCTCCACGTGAGGTAGTACTCCCCCTAGCTAGCACTGTGTTGTGTATATGAAGACACATAACCATCTATTGACAGATCACAAGTCAGCTAATCTTTCTAGTGCAGCAAGATTGGAGTTAAGACAGCTGCCATTGTCATAGGTATGTCTGATCCACTGTTAATTATTACAGAAGTGGGGATCAGGAACTGTGCCACGACTTAGCCTCAAATGACCACACACATGTAATCAAGGCAAGTCCACCCACAGACAGACAATTCAGAGCAGGGACTTCCATGCAATACATTATTTCACATCCTAGAGCAAGTCAGATCAGCACTCTATGTCAAAAGCCCTAGACTCTCTCACACATTATCCAGTGTCCAATGACTCTATTTACCTAGGTAAATTAAGACCTAGGTAAATCATCACTACTTTTACTCACAGAGTGGCCTGCACAGGCTTTGTTCTTCACTAAATATTCTATTTTCACTATACCAAACATCATACAGAAATATTCCAGTTGGAAAAGACACTCAGGATCATCAAGTCCGACCATTATCCTACTTTACAAAGCTCACCCTTAAACCATATCATCAAGCACCGTATCTAAATGACTTTTAAACACATCCAGGGTTGATGACTCAACCACCTCCGTGGGCAGCCCATTCCAATGCCTGACCACTCTTGCTGGGAAAACAAATTTCCTAATGTCTAGTCTAAACCCACCCAGTCACAGCTTGAGGCCGTTCTTTCTTGTTCTATCACTACTTACCTGTGAGAAGAGACCAGCAACAACCTCTCCACAATATCCTTTCAGGTAGCTGTAAGACAGCAATGAGGTCTTCCCTTAGCCTCCTCTTTTTCAAACTAAACAGCCCCAGATCCCTCAGTTGCCCTTCAATAAGATTTATTCTTCAGGCCCTTCCCCAGCTTTGTTGCCCTCCTCTGTACTCACTCCAGCACCTCTGCATCTCTCTCATATTGTGGTGCCCAAAGCTGAACACGATACTCAAGATGTGGCCTTACCAGAGCCAAATACAAGGGGACAATCACCTCTCTACTACTGCTGGACATAGCATTTCTAATCCAGGCTTTCTTTGCCACCTGGGCACACTGCTTGCTCATATTCAGTTGTTTATCTATTACAACCTCCAGGTCCCTTTCTGCCAGACAGCTTTCCAGGCACAGAATTCTAGAGTTTGGAAGGGGCCTCCAGAGATCATCAAGTCCAATTCCCCTGCCAAGGCAGAATCCCCTAGGGTAGTTCACACAGGGATGCATCCAGACAGGTTTTGAAAGTCTCCAGAGAAAAAGACTCCACCACCTCTCTGGGCAGCCTGTTCCATTGTTCCGTCACCCTCACTGAAAAGAAGTTTCTCCTCATGTTGGAGTGAAACCTTCTACATTCCAATTTGTAGCCATTGCTCCTTGTCTAATTGCGGCTGACCAGCAAAAAGAGATTGGCCTCATCCACTTGACACCCACCTCCCAGATATTTGTATATACTGACGAGATCTCCTCTCCTCTTCTTTTCTTTTCTCCAGACTAAACAGCCCCAGGTTTCTTAGTCTCCCTCCATAGGAAAGATGCTCAAGTCCCCCAGTCATTCTCATGGCTCTTCCCCAAGCCTGTAGCATTGCCTAGGATTGTTGTAACTCAAGTGCAGGACCTGGCATTTGGCTTTACTGAAGCTCATGCCATTGACACTGACCCATCCCATCTATCCAAGTTCCTCTGTAGAGCCTCCCTACCCTCCTGCAGATCAACACTGCCACCCAACTTGGTGTCATCTGCAAACTTATTGCTGACACACTATGTCTTCATCAAGGTCATCATTAAACAGAAGTGGTCCCAGCACTGAGCCCTGGGAGACACCACTTATGACTGGCCACCAGTAGACATATGTAAGATGAGAAAGAAGTAGCCAAAGATTTACATGTTGTGCTGTACAGTGAGTTAATGACTAGACAAATTAGTTGGGTGTTTTTGCTAAATCCATCACTCATGAATCATTATGGGTGCTTAATTGGTCATCTGCAAATTCCTGGGTTAACACCTCACTTAATGAACAAGCTTGTTCAAACCTCTAAGGATTATTCATTCTGCCTGTCTGAAGTCCTGGGGAGACAGCTAATGCTTCTGTTCACCACCTGTCATCTGCATAACCTTCTACCAGGAAGATGCATATTTGTGTATGTGGGAAAGTGAATAAAAATGCATAGGAAATGAGAAAGAGCTCAAGCACACACTGAGACTGAGAAGCACGAGATACATGGCAAATGATGGATGTATAGGACCTTGGCTATTAAGTTAATGCTGTATCTAAGGTAATCCATTTCTTGTCAGGCTTGCTCCCCAAAAAATATCACTAAGGCATGAACTTTTAGAAGCATCTGCCACAGGCACAATTACCTAAATTCCAGGCGGTGCGATATCAGCATTCTCAGATTAATAGCACGAGTAGCTCTGTTGCCAGTGTAGCTAATGTAATAACCTTCTGTAAGCATGACATGGGCTGCTTTCTCACTTAATCCTGGTTTGTAGCTCTGCCTTCTGACTTAGAATCATAGAATCAGTCAGGGTTGGAAGGGACCGCAAGGATCATCTAGTTCCAACTCCCTTGCCATGGGCAGGGACACCCTACCCTAGGTCAGGCTGGCCAAAGCCCCATACAGCCTGGCCTTAAACACCTCCAGGGACAGGACTTCAACCACCTCCTTGGGCAACTCATTCCAGGCTGTCACCACTCTCATGCTGAACAACTTCCTTCTCACATCTAGCCTGAACCTACCCATCTCCAGCTTCACTCCATTCCCCCTAGTCCTGTCACCAATATGCTGAAAAGTCCTCCCCCAGCTTTTTTGTAGGCCCCCCTTCAGAAACTGAAAGGCCACAATAAGGTCATCTTGGAGCCTCCTCTTCTCCAGACTGAACAGCCCCAACTCCCTCAGTCTGTCCTCACAGGGACATTGCCAAGCTCAAAAAAATAGATTTTTTTTTTTCTCTTTGTTTTTGTTTTTTTTTTTTAGATTTCTTTCTCCTTTCTTAGGGTATTTTACTCCCCTTTGTATAACTCATTTCTTAGGAAAGCCAGCAATCTTCCTGCACTCTTCTTTCAGAAAAGGTCACCATTTGGAGAACAGAAAGCTTCAAATAATGAACAAGGAGCTGACAGGCAGATTGAAAATCCAAAAAGAATGACTAGACCAGGCACTGGAAATAGTAGCCAACACAAAGCTCCTGAGTGAACTCCTAACCTGGTCTAATCACAGCAGTGCAATCACCCTAAACAGAAGCAGGACTGCTCAGCTATTAACACACTAAGAGCTGTGAGGGATTGTGAAAAAAAAGTCCAATTCCAGCTGTTCTTCCACCAAGCTGTCAAGGATCACTTTTTAAATGTTTCCCAGGTCCTGCTGGATAGCACAAAGGAACCTGGATCTACACGCAGCTCTAGATCCTTTCCCTCCTACTTTTATTTGTACTTCAATCTGTGCAAAGGATCTAGGAGCTGACCTCTATCCTCTACATTAAGGAACATGAAATACTGAGAGGTTATGGCCAGAGAAGAACTCTAAGCACTTCTAAAACAGGACAATACCACAGATGGTTGCATGTGTTCATAATACGACAAGCAAGATGAAACCATTATGGAAAGACTGCTGGTTCCTAATCCTTCTGCACAACAGCAAGGAGAGACACCACCCTGGAGTGCATGAAGGATCTTCATGATTGGAAAAGTCTACTCTAGATACATGGATGCCCTCCCTTCATTGGCACATGGTACTGTGGACACTCATCACCCTGAAAATCAGCTCTCTGAGCATACATTAGACTGTATCTCCAACAAAATTATAGGTACATATAAATTAATACAGTTAAATCAGACTGCAAACCTACTGGGTGCTATAATCATTTGGCACCTTCAAGACAACGACTGTAACCTTGGTTACTGATAATGGCAAGGATGAAAAGAGTTGTTCCCTTGACCATACTATTTTCTTTCTTCCTCTAGATCTTAGAGCGACCTTTGCAATTCATGCCATGGTCATTAAAATAATGTAAGTATGTTTTATTACTTCTACCCCTACTTGTAAGAAAACTCAACTTGAACTCTAACTTAATGTGCAATTATCCTTAATGTTTCACAAGTTTGAAGCCTTTTATCCTACTGAGTGAGGCTGACTAACCCCCATCTGTTCCACAAGCAAACAGTAGCTTGAATGAGGTTAACATACCTGCCAAACTCTGCTGCGATGAATGATGTGTAATAATGTGCATGGAGTTCAATAATTCCCTATCTGAACAATAAGGTGACTCAGTTCTTGCACCATTCATTTTTGCTTTTCGTGGAAGAGACTTTCTGTTCCCAAGCATGATTGTCTAGGTCAAGAGTAGATCTGTGTGCCCAGAGAAGAGGTAGAGGAGTGTAGATTTTCACAGCAAATGTTTCAAGTGCAAGGAGAGATGTCTAAATGCAAGAGCCACTCATGAGGAAATAGTTTTAGGAGTCTAGAGCATTTTGTTCCTTGCAGAATCATAGAATAGTTTGGGCTGGAAGGGCCCTTTGAAGGTTGGACCTAATCCAACCTCCCTTCAATGAGCAACCTCAAGGGTGGCAATGCTGGGATTTCACACACACGTGTAAATGTAACAGCTGCTTTGGCAAACCTTGCATCCCACACAGTCATCTGTCAACTCATATAAACTAGTGCTACTTGAGCACAACAAAACCAGAGACACACTTAGCTACCAGAGAACTGTGCCAGCCAATCTCCTGAAGTAACAAGCAATTGGTAATGCCACATCAACAACAGCATTACAAGTCCAATACGACTGTAACTATGGAAGTCATGCTTCTTTCTGCAACCCTAAAACAGGGCCTGGGCAGCAGACTGCCTGATTTGTCTTTGCTGCAAGACAGAGAATAAAATATGCACTCAGAACAGAGGATGTTCTCTTCTGTCATCACAATTCTTGCTGCAGGCAACCGTGGGAGGGGCTAATATTAGCTGAAAGGAGAGCATCTTTTCCCTAGCAGTTTCTATGAACAAAGCCTCAACCCAAAGAAAGGCCATTAGCAGGGACTGCTTCCTCTTGTAAAGTGCTACACCATTTCAAACATCCTAGGTTAGGTGATATAAAGCCAGATTCTTTTTCTCACAAAAAGCAGAAGGCAGCGTGGCTTGGTGGCTGCCCATTGCACCCATTTATTCCACCTATGTATTTCTGTAAACCCAACTAGCACAGCACCTGCACAGTCAGCCTAAGGAAAGACCACTGTGCAAGATAAATGTCATCACAAGAGTCACTTGTACAAAATTGACCTCCAAAACTCAACAACTTCCATGTAGATCCTGCTTGGTGTCTTCCAGTAGGAGACAGGAAGTGGTTTACTTCTTTCATGCATAAGGCAGCATCTTTCACACCTAGACACAAGTAAGGAATGTGCTCTCATCCCATGCCCACTTGATTTTTTTTAAAAAGTGTCTTATGAATATCAGAGAGGAAGCCCAAGAAGTGGTCCAGCTGTGCATTGTTTGCTAGTATTTGGAGACATGAAACATTTACATCCTTTGAAACTGGGTCATGCATTGTTTTGCTACAACAAAAATTAGCTCATCTGTCCAAAAGGAATATAATGCTCATGAGGGCTGAACTTGTTTACTCCTGCTCCAAGGGAAAATTAAGGCTTTGATTTTGCTGTGAAGAAGGCTGTAAAGTGGTCCCCAGCATGGTTTTAATACATGGATTATTATAGCACAAGGCTTATGATTGTTTACATTTTTGCCTTCCAGTGACCACAATAAAGCCAAGAGTCTGGTGCCCTGGGAAAACCACTGCTGATTCAGTGTGGCAGTGGATCAGCAGAGATGAGACAAAACACCACTGAAGAGCACCCTGCATGACCCCTCAACTAAAAATGTTTCAGACATCCACAGTCTGCAATACATATGCTTTCACTGATACATAACAACAGCTTTATCCCATTCACCGAGACAATAAATAGTGTCCAAAGACCAAGCCTGCTGCCCTCACAGACAGCTTTGGTATAGTCCTTAGATACTTTCCAGTTCATGAAGGAGAACTGAGTTCCACAGTCCCTGGAAAGCCTGTAGTTGAAGGCAGCAAATGAGGCTGTTTGCAACCGGTGTCACCGACCTCAAAGTGGGAAGCTGTTACTCCTCACAACACAAAAGGAACACAAAGTCAGCCACTTTGGAAAGATTGGCTACAAAAAGGTCAAAGCAAATTACTCTATAATAATAATTACTTCATCAATAATTAAAAGCGATAATAATCACATTTGGGATGAGCCGAAGAGCACTTTAAACACCATCAGTGCATTAGGCACAAGGAGAGGGGATTATACAAAGAAGACACAATGTAGACCTAAATTTATTATGCCTAAATTCCTCTTTGGAATTTCTCTTTCCTCAAAGGAAAGACAATGGGAAAAAAACCCAGTCCGTTCTTGTGTTGTTGTTGTGGAAGAAGCTAATCTCTAAGTCACTAACTCCCCAGAAAAACAGTTATATATCCAAAACCTTCAAGGATAACAGACCTTTAAGACAAGAGTTTCGTAGTGCCAAGGCAAGCAGGATCTTTCTCCAGTGTGGACCTAGCAGACAAACTACATAAATAACACTACACAAAAAAGGAAGGAGTACAAGCGTGGGATTTCCTCTCCCCTCCGACCATCCTTTTCCTACAAAGCTCTAAAATGTTACTGTAAGGGCTGATACTAAAGGATTCTCCAGCCCAGGGTCAGTAGCACGTGAAGTAGAATGAATCATAGAATGGTTTAGGTTGGAAGGGACCTCAAGGATCATCCAGCTCCAACCCCCTGCCATAGGCAGGGACACCTCCCACTAGAGCAGGTTGCTCAAGGCCTCATCCAGCCTGGCTTTAAACACCTCCAGGGAGGAAGCATCCACAACCTCCCTGGGCAACCCGTTCCAGTGTCTTACCACCCTCACTGTAAAGAACTTCCTCCTAACATCCAGTCAGAATCTCCCCTCTTCCAGATTAAACCCATTCCCCCTCATCCTAACATTACTAGACCGTGTACATAGTCCCTCCCCAGCCTTCCTGTAGGCTCCCTTCAGATACTGGAAAGCCACTATAAGGTCTCCTCGAAGCATTCTCTTCTCCAGGCCCAAGTACTTCATGCCAAGTCTCAATGCAGGTGATTCTGTACAGATTTCTCAATGGAGGGACAGTGATAGATAGGGTGTTGATAGGCAAAATGTGGCACAATGTGTGGGGTTGAAAAGAGGAAAGCATTTTCAAGCTTCTTTTTATTATTGTGGTTTGAAGTGACGGCACGAAAGAGATGACAGTGTGAAAAGCATCAAATGCTAATATAATGTCCCACAAATCTGATCCACTCCAGCTGACATGACAAATGTTCAAAGCCCAGAAGAAAAGACAACCCAGAATCACCTTCTTTAGTGACATAATGAGTTTATTAGCTGGAAAACAGACCCACTTATGCAGATGAGTAACTGCTCAAGCTAGGCCTCTCTACATATGTGTATGCAGTTCCACATCTGCCTTCTGGGAAGATGGTGTCTAACATTTAAAACACCAAAGTTTTTTCTACTCTGACTGAAAAAGCGATGTCTGAGAACAATAATTTGGGCATTTCATGAGCTTCCATCATCATCATATCTGAATTCCTCCTCAGCTGTTCCAAGTGTCCTAAAAAGAATGTTCATTCCTGCTTTAGCAGTGAAGAGCTGAAGTATTCAGAAACGCACAGGACTTACAGCCTGAGAGGAACAGAATCACTACCTGACATTCTGTTCTATAAACACCAAGTTCCTCTTGAACACCTGTCTTGAAGTCACATGGGAAGCCAGCAGCCAAGACAGAACCTGAATTCACATCTGAATCCACAGGCTAAGTTCTGAACACTGCTTGAGTACAGTTGACAGATTTTGGACTAAACGAGTTTCACCTTCCCAGATGCATCCACTGTGGCTAATGTTACTGACTCTTGCTGGTGCCAGCCAGCAGCACAGGTGTGATAGATGTGATAGGTCTCCTGAGTAAGGTGAAAGGAATATTTCTGTGCCATAGTTTGTCAAACCCTCTGTTGTTTTTTTTATTAAAAGAGAAAAGGTTTTCCAGGCAGAGCATTCTCTGAATCCAGAATCTGACTCTGCAAGCTGCCAAATAGGTGCTGAGTGTTTCCCAGTTCTCTGCAGAAGTGAGTCCAGCAGATGGCATTTATGCACTCCCTTCTCAAGAACTTTGTCCATTAATAATGCACAACTTGCAGGCTTTTGGCACAATGCCACAAATATGGCCTCAAGTACTCTGCTAGCAAAGTAAGCATCTACTAACAGCCAATATATCAGCTGCAGCTCAGAACTGGCCAGCAGCATCACATCTTCACTTTGCATTTTAACATTGTGTAGCCCAAACAATAATGCTGCCTCTGAAGATAGAGGACAGTTTAGAATCCCAGACTTGCAAACCTCAGCTGCTCTTCAGTCTGCAGTGCCAGCTTTAATAGAGTCCAGTAAGACATCCCCCTAGAGAAGCTAATGCAAGGAAAAATATTTGCTGGTATTAGCAATTCAATCTGCAGCATTTTTGATAAGGACTAGAAGACACAGAAAGTTAGCTACAAGGATTTTTTCAGAAACCTTGTCTTTCAGCTTCCTTCTGGATATTAAGTTTAAAGGCTCTTGCAATACCTAGGCCATTTTCTCTAAGTGCATACAGAGAGATGCTCCAGAACACAGCAAAAGGGGTTAAAGGAAACTGTTTTGAAGCACTTGCTTACCCTTTCCTAATCGGAGCTAGGCAGCTCAGCACAGGACAAAACTTGGGTTGTGCCTTTGTGAGCAATTGCTCACGCAGAAATAGTGCTTCAAGAATGAAACAGGATCAGACCTATGTATTGCTGTGTCTTTTGTAAGAACATCATCAAAATCTGTCCCCAAAAGATCTTACAACCTGAGAAAAAACAATGAGTAACATTATGTTACAGGTAGAGAACTGATCTGCAGAGAGACCACTGACCGTTTGCAAAGGGAAACAGATTGGTGCAAGAAATGCCTTCTGAAGTAAGTGCAGCAACACTCTGCAGGAACCAACTTATTCTAGAATCCTTGTGTTCAGTGAAGGTGTTTTCACAAATAAACTGCTGCTTCATTGCATACCACTTCTGCTTTATACTCAGCAACTTCCCTGGGTCCTGAGATAGCAGGTTCACACAACTTCAACTTCTCTTGGAGCACTTTGGCAGGCACTGAAATTAAGCTGGTATTAGACACCTAAGTCCTCTTGAGGACTTGAATCTAGTGTCTTGCTCTATGGCGCAAAGGAAGTATTGGCAAAACCAGGATTTAGAGGAAAATCTTCTTTATCTCCCCTTAATGAAACTGGTCCTGCAACCCAATAAAAAGTTGATCCCCTCCTCTTTATCAACTGTATTTCAGTTCCTTTCCAAATAATAGCACTCAAACTGAGCAAACTTGCCATTCCTAGCCATCCTGAGCAGACAAGCAGGTCCTTCTGATACCTGGTACTAGTATTATGTTCCTAAAGCACTCCAACAACCCAGACATCACGGCACTCAGCACTTCACAACCTTCAGCCAACTCAAAATGACCCCTTCTCTAGACAATTTGAAACTACATTTAAATTCATCCATCAACTTGCAAGGTCAAGAATCTCTTTATTTCCAGTTTCTCCTCCTGAGGTGGAGAGATGCAGTTTTACAAAGCTTTGGCATGCTTAAGATCCTGATAGAGCAAAGATGACTATGCCACCCTACTGAAGCTTGCTTCTTTGATTTAATATGGTACAAACAATTTTTCATACCGAAGTTTCACCTCAAGCCCACTGACAACAAACACAGCACCTTTTATGCCTGCTGATATGACATTAAAGCCAGCCAAGTAACAACAGCCCTCTTAGTCTTTTGGAGTTTAAAAAGATAGCAAATGGTACATAAGTGCCATGAGATGTTCTCCTGCTTTAATCTAGCACTTTGCCTACACCCTCTTACAAAATAATTAGCCCAAACCCATCTTGACACAGATTCAAAGCAGGAACTTCTCAACTTTAGTATCCACTTCAGCATAGCAGTATGGAAGAGCATAATTTTACAAAGCAACTTTACCGTGGAGCCTGTGGAGGTGTCATTATTACAGCACCACAGCTTGCCAAGGACATGAACCAATGCTGACTCAGTGTCTGCTGGTTTTCTGTCACATGTAAACAGCTTCTTTTCTCACATAAGCACAGCAAGCATACACACGAATTGAATACCCAACTGCCCAAGTCTCAGGGAAATCATGTCTGAACGAAGACTTTGGTGGAAATCCAACTCTCTACCCATTTCTGATGCCACTGCTTTGCAAATCAGTAAAAGGTGACCCCCTTAAACTGCCAGTATATTTGGAACAAGTCAAGGCTTTAACAAAAGCTGGTTACTTTTACTGTCAATGACTGCAGCAGCTAAGGTAACAGTAATCAAATCTAATGCTTCAGAATGTGAATTAACTGCCTTCAGGGTCAGAAAGATACCCATTTCTTTGTCTCTGGATATCACTGAAGAACTAGCATAAAGGATTATATGACTCAAGCATAACACTTACTTATTGCTTGGTGCCATAAGCAGGATACTGCATTTAACAGGTAAAATGATCCAGTGCAGCCAAAACTCTGTCACAATTTATTAATATCAGCTTTTACTTCCTACTATCCCACCGTCTTGATCCTTCTCTGTAACAGGATTTTGTTCTGCAGAAGGTCAAATTTTTGTTTTCCTAGCTACTCTCCAACAAATGCATGTAGCATTACCTAAGGGCACTTCAAACATGCTTTGATAATTTTTTAATTGGGTCAGCTATCTATTATCAACATTAACACTGAGAGAATACTGAAGACTACAGCTAAAACACTGATTAGCTGCTGTTCGAGGCCTTAATTCCCTAGAAATAGCCAATAGAGCAGGCACTTCCTCCACACATAGCCTCCCTGCTGTGCCCCAATGCAACAGAAGAGCCAGGCAAAGGGAAATTAAGCAATTAATTGGTTCTTAAGAAAAAAAATTAAAAGGTAGTTGAGTAAATCATTTAGTACAAGAGAAAATTAATAGTAGTAGTCAAAAGACATACACAAGGGAAGAGGCATCCATTCCTCCCTGCCCTGAAACTGTCTGTTGCCCTCTGCTGTTTTCCAGGTTGGCTCTCTATACAGCTTGGTCAGTGCTCCTCATTCATGATCTTCTGTCCCTCATCCTCTCACCAGCCTTGAGCTCCACAACAGTTCAGCCAGGACTGTACAAATCCCTCTCCCACACGTATCATAATAACGAATCAGAACAAGACCTCTCCTTTTGAAAGATCAGTTTTCAGTTTCAGCCTAAATTCTGTCTTACCCCAAACAAGTCACTAATCACAGGATCATAGAATCATAGGATGTTAGGGGTTAGAAGGGTCCTCCATAGATAAAGTCCAGCCCTCCTGTCACAGCAGGACCATAGAATCTAGTGCAGGTCACACAGGAATGTGTCCAGACAGGTCCTGAAAAATCACCAGAGGAGGAGACTCCACAACCTCTCTGGGCAGCCTGTTCCAGTGCTCTGTGATCCTTACAGTAAAGAAGTTCTTTTGCATGTTGAGGTGGAACTTCCTCTGCAATAGTTTACATCCACTGCCCCTTGTCCTATCACAGGGCACAACTGAGAAGAGTTTGTGCCTTTCCTCTTGACCCCCAGCCCTCAGATATTTATAAACATTGATTAGATCCCTGCTCAGTCTTCTCTTCACCAGACCAAAAAGACCCAGGTCCCTCAGCCTCTCTACAGAGGGTAGTGCTCCAGCCCCCTAATCATCTTCATAGCCCTCTACTGGATTCTTTTGAGTAGATCCCTGTCCTTCTCCAAACGGGGAGCCCAAAACTGAACACAATACTCCAAGTGAAGTCTCAACAGGGCAGAGCAGAGGGGGGTAATCTTGCTCCTAGTGAAATGGAGATATCCATTCCTGACCCCACTGATATACTGGAAGGGTGAAAGCCCACTTGGACCTGCTCAAATGGCGCTGCAGCCACAAAGCTAGAAAGACACCCATACACTACACTGTGTTTTCCTTCTAACTATACAAGAAATAGAAAGTTTGGAAACCTGGAGAACAAAGAATGCTAAGGTCAAACCAGCTGTTGTGACTGACTACAAAAAATAGCTGCACAGGATTGCTCTCACCTTAACAAAGACTACTTGATCTTGTATGCTCTCCGTCATTAAAACAGCCACACTCCCACACTGCACAACCTCCCTTCCTCTCTCATCCTGATACACAAAAACTGCCACGCATTCATAGCTCTGAAACTGCTGCAAGCCAGTAATAATGCAGAGTATTTTTAATTATGGAAAGCAAACAGAGAAAAACTTCTGTTGGAAGATATCAGAGCATGAGTCTGAGTTAAGATTATTTCTATTGCTTAATGACAAATCCATCCTGCCCTTGGAAACATGTTTAGGTGCACACAAAAAGCGATGGAAGGAAAGGATAATTAGTCTTCAGTAATAGCTCATCAGGCAAAGAAAAAGTGCTCACAGAGCTTTCTGGAAGTTCTTACCTGCAGTGATAAGAAAGCATAGATAGAAATCAGCAAGTGGAAAAGCTCACAGTACCATCAGCACTGCTGTTTGGTCCTTTATACACAGGCCAAAAGTGAACCAACTAGAAGGATTAAACACAAAAGAGGTTCTTTTTACTAGAAGGCCAGCTTCCTGTACTGGAAGCGTGTGCAAGCAGCACCTCTTCCGAGGACTGGTTGTTAGAGCCTAGCTCTCCTTCCATTCTCCTGTGATAACAGTTCTCAACAGCAAAGAATGAAACGGTATCTTCACCTATACATTCTCAGCCTACAAAAGCCCTACAATTCAGTATTTCTCATTAAAAGCATTCTTTGTGCTACCTGTGAAGAAAAAAAAATGCCACTTAGAAACTGCCTTCTGTCGACCTACATTATTCATAACACCCTTGGTTTCTCTTTGCTTCGGCTTCCACCTGTTACAAACCCCCTAGAGATTCATTCCTCTCTCTGGGTTTATCCTTTTTCAGTGCTGAAGCCAGGCCAGGCTTCCTGGGCAGAGTATAATAGTAGCATTTAGGTGCCGAGCTCCACTCTGAACAGAGCAGGTTGGCCTTTCCAAGATGCTGGGTTGCTGACACTTTGCAAATGTCATCTCCAACGTTGTGCAGCACTGGATGACAGGGCAGACGTGATGGAGCATTACCAGAGAGCACACACAGAAGGAGGAGGGGAAAAAAATTAAATCAATCAGTTGCCGCAGAGATTAATAAGGGAGGTGGGATTATAAAATGCCAACAATGCTGACAGCTGAAGTGCCGAGGAGTATCAGCAAACCTCTGCAACTCCTGGCTGTGATTGTTTCCTTGGTGTATCCAACAGTAGCAGCTTAGTTGCCATCACTGCTCCGTTCTCCATTAGGGGAACACAGACCACAGGATCTTACAGAGGGAAGTTTCGTGGATACAGTGTTTCTGTATCACTGCTGCTCTCTCTCTCACTTCGCTCTCCTATTACTGTCTCACTACCTGCTCTTCTTCTGTTGAGTCTATTCTGACTCCACCCTTAATTTTACCTCCAAATTCTAAATCTTCTCTATTAGTACTTCTATGAGCATGGAAAAACTTAGCTGGGTGACTCAATCGTTTAGAAAGCATTACTAATGCCAAGAGAGGGAGGCAGCAAGAACCGGACAGTCAGCTTTTTCTCTGCAGATCTGGCATCATCTGGAGAAGTGCAATTTGGTGTTAAATTCTTCAAACTAACAAACAACTAATGACAGTCTGTGCAAGTGAAAACACATAGGAGAAATCCAGACTTCAGCAGGTAAGTGCAGATCTGCCTGGCTGAGAACTCAGCTTCCTGAAAACCAACATGTTTGCTACAAATAGTATTAAAATCTCCGCCACCATACGTTTAGCCACTATAGTCAGTCATGGTTGGAGGCTAATATTGATTACACAACAGGCCATTGGTGCTGGCTGCCAAATTAATTACATGATCTCCAAAGTTCTGCTCTGTTTCCCTAACATCCTGTAAAAGGCACCTCCCCCGCTCCTGCAAGATGGTGCTGGCAATTCATAGAATCACAGAACTTTAGAAGTTGGAAGGGACCTCCAGAGAGCATTGAGTGCAACCTCCCTGCCAAAGCAGGATCTCCTAGGGTAGTTCACACAGGAATGCATCCAGGCATGTTGTGAAAATCTCCACAGAAGGAGACTCCACAGCCTCTCTGGGCAGCCTGTCCCAGTGCTCTGTCACCCTCACTGTAAAGAAGTTTCTCTTCATGTTGAGGTGAAACCTTCTATGTTCCACTTTGTAGCCATTGTTCCCTGTCTTATTGTTCCTGACCACTGAAAAGAGATTGGCTCCATCCACTTGACACCCACCCCTTAGTTATTTATACACATTGACGGGATCCCCTCTTACTCTTCTCCAGACTAAACAGCCCAAGGTTTCCCAGTCTCTCTTTTTAGGGGAGATGCTCAAGCCCTCCAGTCATCCTTGTGTCTCTCTGTTGGACTCTGCATCAGGTCCCTGTCTGTTGAACTGGGAAGCCCAAAAGTACATGCAATATTTCAGATGTGGTCTCACTAGAGCTGAGTAGAAGAACCTCCCTGGAT
Source organism: Tricholaema leucomelas (assembly GCA_013400475.1). Lineage (NCBI taxonomy): Eukaryota > Metazoa > Chordata > Aves > Piciformes > Lybiidae > Tricholaema lacrymosa > Tricholaema leucomelas. The sequence goes on along the minus strand of WAAF01017501.1, from coordinate 119,836 downwards.
CTGCTGGACACACTTTTCTTGATGCACCCCAGGACGCCATTGGCTCTCTTGGCTACAAGGGCACATTGCTGTCCCATGGAGAATTTGCTGCCCACCAGGACTCCAAGGTCTTTCTCCACCATGCTGCTTTCCAGCAGGGCAGCCCCTACCAGTACTGGTGCCTGTTGTTATTCCTCCCCAGATGCAGGACGCTGCACTTGTCCTTATTGAACTTCACATGGTTATTGTAATTCCCCTAACCCAAGTCAAGGCAGTCTCTCAGAATCATTACCAAGATTTGTTCTGTGCTCTGCCCATTTTTCATGTAGAAAATAAGTCATAAACCTATTCGTTTGCTACTTCTGTAGCAGGTTAAAGAAGCATGTATAGGTGCCTGCTGCAAGCACTGCTTCAGATAAACAGGGCTATACATCATCACCATTTTGATGACACAGTAGGTGATCATCTCTTACAGGAAATGGTTCAGGGCAAGAGCACACAACCCATTCCAGCACTTTGTCAACAAATACTGCCTGCCTCCTTGAGTAACAGGATGAATGCTGCCTCTCATTTCTAGGCCTTCTAACCAGCTCAAGAACAGTCCTGCACTGAACCCTGCTACTAGAGGTTACCTGCCTCCAGCTCCCAGGTGAAATCCTGACCAGTTTTTCAGTCACCTGGTGAGAAAGTAGCATCATAGACCTGGCTTTCTTGCATTTCAGATATCACCAGCAGTGACAAAAAGCCAGGGAAAAGTGATCCTTTACTTAACTAGCCACTGAGAGTGCTCTGGCCATAGTGCCAAGATTCCAGCTATGTATTCAATCACCACATCCTTGAAGGGGCTCACAGACAGGAAAACCTGCAAGAATTTAGTGCTCAAGCCTGGGGCACAAACTTCTCTCCATCCAAGGTAGGGGCAGCACTCAGGAGCAGCAGGACACAGGGCACTTCAAGAGACAAGGGCCCACTGTCAGAGCTGCATAATCTTAACATGCCTGCTCTTCACATTTAGCCAGTCAGTTACAGCTGACTAGCAACAGCAGGATCTTGAATTAATGCCAATCAAGGGTGGGAACAGAGAAAGGCCTGAAGGGAAAACAGCAGGGAGGTAAGACAGACATTTTTGTTGCCTTTTGAATTACCAGAGACCCCTGGAAGAATTAAGAATGGCCTTTGGAAGAAATGGGCTCTACACCTGTGGAGCAAGCTGAGCAGTTCCCCTGCTTACAGATCTATGGCATTACACTGAAAGGTACAATTTCCTCTTGGGCATAACCAGCAGTAGAAGTTCTGCTGCCACAATGTCCATTTTCTTTTGTTTGTTTACAGAGAAACTCTGCTAGTTGTGGTCCTTCTATAAACCAGAGGTGGGGTGAGGTGTCAGGGGGTGTTACGAAGTAGACAGAAAGTAAATATTTTCCTTCAAAACCTTATTTTGCCTTTAAACAAGGGAGGTGTCTGTAGAGGACAGACATTAGAGATCTAGAGGAAAGTCTTCAGACAAAGAGACTGGATCCCAGCTACAGAAACAAGACTTCTTTTTTCAATTGAGATAAAAGAAAAATAATAATAATAATTTATCACTGAAGAAAGGTCAGTGTTAGCCCTTCAGGCAGAGCTTCAGGCACTATTTCCATATGCTTCATGTACCTTGAACTCCAGCTCTGGAAGCTTTCAACCTTTTACATGAGAGCAAAGACACACCATGAATATTTCATGTGTTGCTTTCGCTTACTTGCAGGTTCCTTGGAAACTATTAAAGTGCAAGCATAATAATGTCATCATTTACTTGTCACCTTCCACCTGCTCTTTGCAAAGAATAGAAGAAAAGAATACCTGGGCTCCTATCCAGAGTCAGTGCAAATGCTGTGCCCTATTCCTCAAAAGACAAATTGAAGGTTCTACAGCAGAGAGGTGGGCTAGTAATGCAAATGCCCCAGATCACCTTCTAGATGTCCAAGAAAGTTTGCCAATTACCATTCTCTTTGGAAGGAAAGATAGTTTCATGCTACCAACAAGCAGAGCTATTTAAATCTTCATCACCACCTCCTGACGCAGGCATCCGTTCCCTATGTTTCCAGGAATGCTTTTCACCCCAAAACACCATGAAACTCAAGGTTGATATGCAGGATTATTCAAAAGCATCACTTACACCTTCCACAGGTTAAAATACTGTCTGTTACCAAATACAGAACAGCAGCAGCTGTTTACATACGAGAGTTACACTGGCACACAGTCACAGTATGATCAGATGAAAACTTAGAGGACTGGGCCACTGCCATTTAAATTCCACCCTGAAAAAACACACAGTGCCCAAAAGTGTCACATAACTTTTGTCTAGGAATGCACAAATACCAGGGACCTTCTGTGAGTCAAAGTCGTCCAAAAGCAGCATCTGCAACTACCTCCCATTAATAAAATCCTCCATTTCCTTCATGATAGCGCTGAGAGGGCCATGACATTCTCTGCACAGAAGTCTTTCTGCCATTTTACCTTCAGCTCATTCAATAACACTTAACAGCTGATTGTTCCTGAACCAACACTGCCCTCTGTTTTCAATAGCTCTTCTCCCTTCCTGGTATTCCTGACCTTAATGCACTTACAGAGAACAGGCACTTCCCACTTCTGTCATCTTTCCCACCAGTTTTACTAGCTTTTAGTCCCCTCTCACGAGAGAGGATCTCTTTTCCCCAGTCCTTTTAGTAGCCCATCTCTGCCTGTCTTGTTCCATTTTCAATTCTTCTTCCGTGAACATGGCTGACAAGATTTATACATCATTTTATAGATCAGATTTTCCTAGTGCTTATAAATTATTGACAGGGGTTAGTTTTGCAAAAGGGAACAGACTTGCTCAAGCATTCAACACTAGCAAAGATACCCCTATACCTGTGCTGAGGATTACACACAGCTATGGAAACGCTTGAATGAGGCTGGTAAGCAGGCACTGACAGCAACACAGGGCTGGCCACTATGCTTATGAAAGTGCTTAGTCTGGCAATAGCTCACTAAATAGGAAAACCAATCATCCAAAGCAGTGATGGCAAGGTAAGTTACCTCCTCGTCTATGTGTGCACACACAAAATGTGAGAAATCATTTTCAGTCCCCATGCAGGATTTTTGAAATACGAAAAATACCTAACAAGAGGAAGGGACCAGACCAGAGCTCAAGTGAAGTCAAGTGTCTACAACTCTGGCTTCCATCTGGAAGCAAGTCTTGCCAAGATGATTACTACAGTCTGCTACAGTAGATCAACTACATCTGCACTCTCAGTCACTCAGGATGTATCACTAATCTCTGGGAGATGTTGAGCATCAGTAGAACTGTAGCCCTATCCAAGCATTCTTTGCCCTCAGTATCAAAGCAGATGATATCAGCTTCCTATCTTGGATGCTCTCAACAACCTGTTACTAGCTAAAACCCTGTTTCTCTAAGTGCAGTCATGGCTTTACAACTCAAACTCAGGTTCTTCAGCTGTTTCAGAAACAAATTAAATACAGCTCCAACTAAGAAGATGTAATAAAGAACTACTGTAACTTCTAAGCTCAAATCTCTCTCCATAACCCAGACAGCAGTATCAATATTCAGCAAGGAGAATTCAATAGACAGAAGGCTCAGATACACTCTAGAGATTTGTCCCCGGAGTCAGACTTCTCAGAGTAAATTATTTCAATGACTTTCCATCAACATAACTTAAGACAGAGAAAGTCTCTTTAGTTGTTTTTTTTTTTTAATCAGTGATTTAAAGCAAAATATGCCTCTCTCTTCTGTCCCTCTCAGCTGCTCTCCCCTTCCAGACACTGCCTAAAGTAAAAGGATAAGAAAATTTTATTCTGAAATGGATAATATGCAACATGTACACAATATATCCTTACACATCTATATACACACACACAGACACAACTTGACTAAAACTAAATATTCAAATCCTGAATTAAAAATTCTCAAAAAGAAAAAAAAAATTTAAAAAGCCCTAAAACAAAAAGCAGAAAAGGGAGCTCATTTCTAAAGAAAAACTAAGTGTTTGACTAGGAACCAGGAAGATTTGAAGTGAAATAGTCAAACTGTTCCAGGACCACCAGAAAGCCCACTAAAGGAAAACATTTAGGTCTTTGCTGATGTTCCAAAGTTCAGTAGATCCTGACAACTTGCAAATGAGGTGACAGCAACTGCAGCCAGCTGGCTGTAAATACAGAGTCCTGGTTATTTGGGAAGGGGTTGTTTTAAAAATCCATTACCCCAGTAGAGCAAATGAATGTAGGCTTTGGCAGGTGGCTGATGGCTTTACTCAATTTGGCTGATGGTTCGAGTTGATGATTTTCTCCCCAACTGAAGCAGTTCTATGATTTGCCAATTTTCCTTACTTTCCATAATGCATCACAGGTTCTTTTCTAGCCCATAGTAACAGGAAATGGGACCTCTAACACAGCCTCTTGGTCTCTGTCTCCTCTAGTGCACCCTCCTCCTCCTGCCTCCTTCCACCCTACCAGCTCCTACACCCTTACACCCATCTTCACACACAATATTCACACCCACACTGTTGCCTCACCTTTTTCCCAGACTGCCAACATACCTCATCCCAGCTCTCACTCATGTCTAGCAGTACTCACAGCTTTTCAACCTGTGCAGTTTATAAACCTGACCTCAGCACATGCATCTATCCTATTACTAGGGATCCAAGGTTAGACAAGCCTTTGGTATGGATCAGTGAGGCTGCTACATGGCATTGTTGAGACTCTGGGAGCCAGTCCCTCTTAACATGTATGCTTTACTAGTGAGTTGCCAACCCTTAGCTTCGCAGAGGAAATCAAGACACTGTTCATTCTTGTGATAGCTAAAAAAAGTCACAGGAGAAGATGCCAGAAGAAGCTGTAAGTATGGTGTTTGTAAAAAAATGACCACATGTACAAAACACCTGCTGTATTACTAGCAGGATAGTCTAATGACCACAAGCAGCTGAATTTTTACTGAAGGCTCCAAAAGAAAGGCTGTGACTACCTAGCAATAGTGGCCAGTCACAGTAGGGCCTCTCTTGGACCAGCCCCATATAAACAATAGGCCAAGAGACAGAGCACCTCAATAGCTTCTAAGTTCACAGAGAACTGTCCCACTGTCCTTCAATGGGGTAATTAAACTCTGTGGATATTCGGTGGCCAAATTTCCACTCTTTCTGATTGCTGAGAACAACGAACTAAACACCTCACCTCTACAGACTCCCAAGCTCCCGACTCCCGGAGCAGAGCAGAGCAGAGCCTACATCCCTCATGGGCTACCCACTGGTGCAGCACACCCAGAAAGCCACCAAAAACCTTCCTCATTGTCATGTTACAGCATTACATATAGATCTAAAGCACGACACTCTAGGGTCTGTACCAATCCAGGATAAAGAAGAAACTTCCCTGCAGTGTGTATTACCACCCAGACGCCAAGCATTCTTCTGAAACACGTGGTACTGTCACAAGGTATGGGACACTTCATTCTTCAGATCCCCCACCACAGTCACCATCTTGATGCCTTATGCTCTCCAAGTGATGAATCGCTAAAAGGTGGCAGAGGATGCTCTTACCAGCGTTAGCAGAGCACAGCTTTCCTTCCAGGAGAGGGCACCAGCAGTGTATCCTCACTAACCAGGAAACCTCACTCCCCCGTGCACACCAGCAAAAAAGGCTCAGCAACAGAAACGCACATGAGTGACAACGATGCTGCAGATAGATGAAGTGAACAGAACCCATCTTCTTCCCACAGCTATTTCAGCTCTGCAGAGCTCGCAGGAGCAAACGGCACATTTTCACAGCAAAGAGACTCAAGGGCACAACTGGAAAAGTGTGTCCACCGAGCAAGAGGGTGTCATCGTCAGGAAATCATTCTACTACAGACAAGCTATACTAAAGGTAGTTCTACAGCAAATTTTAACTGATACCAATTGAAAAGGCACCTGAAAACCAAGGCACTTGGATTTAACACCCTCTGGTTCTATCTCGGCCCTTCCTGTCCGTCTATTACCTTTTCCTTCCCTAGACTGTACTTGTTTTCACTACGCACGTCACAGGTCTTTTGACCAGAAATGGGGGGGGATTAAAATAGAGGGATGGCCAAACGTCCACTAAAGAATACAATCTGTCTCACCCCTTTAACTTTTCTCTGGATCTAGGATGCTAAGTTAGATAGTTTTTAGGTTGGTCCCAAATGACCAAAGTCAGTCAGTCCTGGTCACTCATAGCACTGTGAAAAATTTCTTGGCTTCAGTTTCCTGGTAAGATAGGAAGCAAAATGTGGAAGAAACTCTCATAACCAGACTCATCACTCCCCTAAAAACAGACTACCTGGTCCCCTCCCAAAAATTGACAAACAAGAAGCTTGTTCTCTTCAAGTCATCTCCCTCAAGCAGTCTTATGCTCAGGCTAAATTAGTCAATAAGGTACATCCAGGTAGTGTGTCTAATTGGAACTAGCCCAGCAGACAGCACTGCAGAGAGTCTTCTTTGCAGAGTACTTAATTACCGGAGCGAGTTTAATGAAGTTTCAAAGGACCAAACCCTTTCTTCCTATCAATAAGGAACTAGGTTTGTTACGTGCCACCGTTACTTACTTAGATCTGCACACAAGGCTGGCTTCAGTCTTACCTTTGTGTGCTAAAGAACAGTATATCAGTCTGCATCTTTGCCTCTGTTAAAGAGAAAGGAGATACTGTCACCATGACCACATCTCTACTCTGTCCTTCACAATGTTGTCTGTTTGCAACAAGAAGTCTTTGTGTTGTGCATAGATCTCTTCCTTTTTGCCAAAGAAATTTAAGTCAAGCTACTGCTAAAGGAGACAGACTGGCAGCCGCAGAGACCAGCAGTCACCAAGTAGCTCCATCCTGGCTCACCTTCTACAGCCTTGTCCTGTCTGCATGTCCAATGCCAGGCCTAGAGAAGAAATCCATAAAGGTTAGAGATCTGTTAATGCTGAATGCCATTCTTTCTTTCTCTCACTGAACATGCTTGCAGTTGATTCTAGGTCTCCTTTTTTCCTTTCCAGCTTTAAGTATTTTATCTCTCTTTGGACTATTGGGATAAAATACTCAAACCATTGCATCATGTGCACACTCTGGCAGCTCCCATCATCTAGAAGGGTAACAGCACCCATTGGCACCACCACAGCTAAGAGTTCCTGCTGTTCCTTCTGCACAGAATCAGAGTCATCGAGGTGGGAAAAGACCAGCTTATAACCTAACACCATGACATCAACTAACCCACACCACCAAGCGTCACATCCAATCCTTTCTTAAATATTTCTGGAGATGGCAACTCCACCACCTCCCTGGGCAGTCCACTCCAGTGCCTAATCACCCTTTGCATAAGGAATTGCTTCCTAACATCCAAACTAAACCTCCCCTAGCACAGCTTCAGACCATGCCCTCTTGTCCTACCACAAGTTGCCTGGGAGAAGAGCCTGACCCTCACCTGACTACAACTTCCTTTTAGGCAGTTTAGAGAGTGTTAAGGACCAAACAGTTCACCCATCAAATCCATGTCCCCTCAACTTAGAGAGAAGGGTGTTGTGGGAGACCCTGTCCAAGGCCTTGCAGAAGTCCAGATTTGCACTCCCCTTGTCCACTGATGTAGTCACTCTATTGTAGAAAGCAGCTAGGCTGGTCAGGCAGGACTTGCCCTTAGTAAAGCTAAGCTGGTCCTCTCAAATTACCTCCCTTCACATGCCTGATGAGAGCTTCTAGGAAGATCTGTTCTACAATCCTCCCTGGCAGAGAAGTGAGGTTGACAAGCCAGTAGTTTATTACCATTAGCCACAATTTTCCTACAGTTAGTCACAATCTATTCCCTATGAAGTTACTTCAGGGTTTGAACAATGAAGTAGTTAAATTGCCTACAGAAGCTATACCTGAAACTTGACAAAAAAAGAGGAAGAGGGGACACTGGGGGAGGGCAGAGAGAAAGAAAGATAGATCCTCACAGTCTTTTGTGAAATCAAACAAGAATTGTTGGGGAAAGAAATGCAATTGAAGAACCACTGGAGTATATAGCAAGCAACAAGCAAGAAATTAAAAGCAATAAATAAATGGTTGACAACATCCTTTTTAAACCACAAAAAAAAAAAAAGGGGTTCATATGCTCAGTGTGAACATTAACTACTGCTGTGTTGTCCAGATGACTATAAAAAAAACGATCAGCCTTTGTGAATCTGGATCTCACATCATTAGGCTTCCCTCCTTCCTGCCTGCCTCAAGTCAGCTTCTGAACTAGTTACCCATCATGGCAGTAGAAGAATCTAGCTGAAGCAGATCATAGGACCATGCTTTCAGGTTCCCTATTGGTCAATTATGAATCATGCAACATGCTGTTATTATTTCCAGGATTAAAACCAAAAACCAGAAGCTGTCTTTAGCAGGACAGCTAGTCATCAGCTCAATAAAGCACAGCTGGCTCTAAGTTGGTCTGCGTTCTTCAAAGCACAAAGTGCTACTACTTTACCATTGTGTTCTGTATTTCAAACTGTGTGTAACCCACAATGGACACTTCCTAGTGCAGTCAGCACTTCCATCTTCCGCTGTGTAACTCTCTCTCCTAAAGACTAGGACTTCTTTTGCTGCAGACACTCCGGAGTTACTTCCTCCATCACAGATTCAATGCATTGCAGAAAGCAAGTGTGTTCAGGGCCATCACTCCTCACTTCTTGGGAAGGCATCCAGGTTGGAGTAATTCCAGGCACCGATATAGGATGAGAAGTGACTACCTTGAGAGCAGCCCTGAAGAAAAAGGACTTGAGGGTGCTGGTGGATGAGAAGCTCAGTAAGAGCCATCATATACACTCACAGCCCAGAGGGCCAGCTGTGCCCTGGGCTGCATCAAGAGAAATGGTCCCAGCAGGTCAAGAGAGGTGACTCTCTCCCTCTACAGTGCTTTGGTGAGATCCCCACCTGGAGTACCGCATGCAGTTCTGGAACCCCTATTACAATCCCTCTTTGAGACGCTCACTACCCATTTTCTGCCCTGCACCGGTCACTCCCTGACCACAAAAAGCTGTCTGCCTGCTTTCCATGCACAACCTTTTCTATTCAGACTTGTGAAATAGTCCCTGTAGATGAGGCAGTGATCTGCAAGTCCAGGCTTCCAGCACAATGAGGTCCCACCATCCAGTGTAAAGATGGAGACCTGACATCAAGGTGCTTAGAAAGGTGTCTCAATTCTAATTTAAATTTCCCAGAGACTCAAATACAGTTGATAAAACCAATAACAATGTATAGGATGCCTTTCTCCCCTCTCCCTTCTTTCCCAAAGAAAAGGAATTAGATGGAGAAAAAGAAAAAGGTAAAGAGACCCAAATAAATAATCTCACTGCAATTTAGAAGTTCAAAGAAGAAAAGTTTAACAATAAATAAAAGGTATATGAGGTAGGGAAGTTACAAAGCTATAGGGAAGGGAAAACAAGATAGAAAATACGTAAATATACAACCAGATTTGATGGCAGTGGGTTTTGTTTACCTCATGGGTGACGGCCACGTGGTGAAACAAAGAGCAGCAGGAAACAGGAATGGTGATAATCGCTGGTAAGCAGAAAGCAGGGGAGAGAGAGAAGAAGTGCCCCTGCTTTTATGGATCTCAGAAAGGAAGTGGGAGTGGGCTAACCCACCACACCTGGTAGTGTTCACACCCACGCCTGGGGAGGAGTCAAGACCACCTGGGGTCAGGACCAAGACCACTCCCCCAGGAGGGTTAACCCTGTACAAAAGGAGACAAGAACAGGGCAAACATTTGATGCCTGCTGCCTAGTGTTTCTCAGCTGCTAAGCAGTGTGCCTCCCTCATCACTCAGGACCCCATGTGGATTTCCTCATGTCTGATGCAGGCTGACAGTAGCTGCCATCCCACTTGAAATCTCCCTCTTTTCTGGCCATCTTCTATCCTGAAACTCATAAAAGCTTTCGAGCATCAACGTCTCTGTCTTTTTGATAAATTCAGCTGAAATCAGCCACTGTGTTCAAAAATAATTTTTACAAATGTTTTACTTCTTCTGTAGGAGTGGTTTTTTGGGTTTTGTTTTTTAAGCAGCAGCAAAGGAGACTGGTGTGCCCTGTACCTCATCAAACATAAATATAACAGTCATCTCCCTGAAAAAGTGCCAAACACAGCCTAATGCTCAAACAGCAGCAGATCCTTCCCCAGATTTTGTGTACCACTCAAGCTGTGGAAGATGCAAGTCTATGGTCACACTGAGGAAAAGAGAGAAGCCTGAGGAGTTCATTCCCTGACCCAGCCATTTATGATTTTGAAGCATAAACACAGAGGATTACTCTGCCAGCTAAATCAGTTGAGTCTCTGATAGAGTCAAAACCTCAGGCACCAGAACACAGATCTCAAAACCAGACAGATACATCCATTTACACATCTAGCTGCCACAGCAGCAACCACAGCTGTTGAGGCAGCTTAATGCAACAAGGGAGCAGTATATTTGTAACCACCTCAGCCTCCAGCATGCTATAGGCAGGAATAATATATTAAAGGCCTATATCCAAAAAATCCCCCAAACCCACCAGATTTGCCACTGCTTGATGACGAATTGCAGGCAGTGTCCTCAGCAGACTGGGAAAGATTGGTTCAAGGATTCTGGATTGAGTGACACCTGTTTTTCCATGAAAAAGGAATAGGTCAAGCAAGCTCCAGTAGGAAGCAGGCAGCTGCCCTGAGACACTGGAGGTAAACAATGGATAACAAGCAGACAAAAGTTACTTGGCAAAGTGCTGGTTTGCAACAGGATGACACAGTCATCATTGAATGGATTTCCTACCCACTGGCCTTTTCTACATTAGTAGCTGGAAGTCTGGCCATTATACACAAATAACCTTCCACAACTAGAACAGCCATTAAGTTCAGAAAAACAAAATGCTGGCCAACAAACTTTACACTGTTCCAGAAGCAAAACGTATTACCTACAAGCTGTCCCCCAGCAAAACCAAAGATCTCAGAGTACATGACCCAAACAGAAACAGGGACATACTGCTATGTAACCAAGGGCAGCAGCCTCTGATGAAGCCACACGCTGTTCCTGTTAGACTGCAAATAACACTCAACCACGCTGCAGTAGAGGCAGAAACCAATGTGTAAACCTCTGGCCTCCACCACAGGAGATGTCGGGTTAGACAACCCTGAGGAATGTCTCTACCTTTGAAATCTGTAGAGACAGGCTAATCAAAATATTGTTTCTCCAAACACATCTTCCCTTGCCTCTCAACAGGCCACAGGGAAGACAAGGAACAATTTAGGAACCCCACCTATTAGCAAATACCAGAAGTTTGGGCTAATTAACTGCAGGGTGGGATTCCAAAGCATTTTACCCAAGCTACAGCCACTGGAGGTTTCATAGGCCTTCTCCCAACTTGCTCATTGCTTTGACATCATTCTTGAAGAGTTACATTCTATTGATGAAAACAAACAGACACCCAAGAGAAAATACATCCTTTTTCAGAGCTATCTTTCAATCGTCATTCAGACAGAACTAGAGAGGAAAAAAACCTGCTTACACATTTTCCTTAGAGTTGCACAGAGATTGGCATAGCTTTAGGAGGGGGGAAGGAGCAGAAAGAGGACAGGTAAGGTCATTACATTTGGGATACGACAGCATCATCTAAGGATGAGAGAGAAACCTTACAGCTGGCTTCCAGCTAGCCAGTATATGAACAGGTACAGCAACTTGCAGACACCACAAGCATGTAGCATGTATCAAAACTGTTCTGCCTACAATGAGTCAGGGGTGGGTTTGTGACCAAAAAAAAATATATATACACATTTATTTATTTTTCTGTATTGTTCCACTGTGAGCTCTCTACAACAGTATCAATGTAGCTGGCTACCAGCCCCTTCCAGGGCTAGGTCTCTGCTTATTTAATTCACATCCAGAAATAGAGAACCCGCCTTTATAGAGACCTATAGAGACCAGGAGAACTTAATGAAGGAGGAAGGAGGAAAGACCAAAGGTCTGCAAGTTAAATTGCAGAGACCCACAGCTATACTGCAATTGTACTTTTGCACAGCAGACAAGGCTCTCTATTAACCAGTCTCTTTAATCTCTTCCATTTCTGCTCTCATGGCTGTTTCTCCATGGAACAAAGCCTGGTCTGCTTATAGATTTATAGTTACATAACAATACTGAAGAATCAATGAGTTTTATTTCCGTGTTATTAACCGGGTGCATTAGGACAACCTTCACCATGAATGTAGTTTACCAGGGTGAGGGTGCATCAGCAGAACTCAACATCCATAGGCAGTAAGACTGGCAGAGAGAAACAGTGAGGCACCCACAGCTCCTGTCTGAGACCTCTACATCAGCTTTCTGTTTTTTCTTTCCCTGATCCCTTGGTTAATCAAGACCAGCAGGCTACAGAGGGGAACAAGAAACCCCTTATGATGCTTGCAAGCAGATATCCAGGAATGGGAAACAATCCAGGGAAGCCTGCTCCTCAGTCAGCCTGCTAGCTAAGTCCTATCTATGTTCACCACATCTGTGGAAGGCTCACAGCTGTTTTACTGGGCCAGCACCCACTGGGGAACACCAGCTGGATGACAGCAAAGGTGGTTTCCACTAGCAAGGTATACTGTCATGTCAAGTAGGATACTCCAGCCAACACCTTGCTAGACACAACCTAAGCTTCAAATAGACTTTCCAGCCTGCTCTTGCCATGCTACATAAGATCACACCATTGTGGCTGTGTATTGCCAGCAGAGATGTTAACTCCGTGTATTATCATGGGACATGATCCTCTAGGGAACACAAGGCCCTGCTAGGTGGGTTGAATTTACCCCCAAAATAATCACCAGACTAGCTCAGAAGGTTTGGAAGCAAAATGAAGCTATTACTTACATGCAAGCTAAAATCTAAAAGCATGAAATACAATGTATATGTACAAAATATACTGACATATATTTACAATGATTTACAATTTGGAAGTAACATCAAAAATCAAATTGTTCCCCCACCTCTCTGAACAAGAGAACAAGGGAAGAGCTCTCCTAGTGCAATTCACAGTGATTAGATGTTGTGCTGAGGGATTTGGCTTACTCAAGGACTTGTCAGTGAGAAACTAATGATTGGACTCAATGATCTTGAAGGTCTTTTCCAATCTAAGAAATTCTATGATTCTGTGATTCTCTCCCCCACCGAGAGAAATCAGACCCCACTGCTGCTGTCTACTTAGCCATAAACAAGAAGTCTCAGCCAAGGTCAGTGAAGCCATGAGTAGGGACCAGCCAGCAGCCAGAGTGAAGAAGAGAAAAGGAAGGGAAGAACAGTTTGTGCAGCATACTTTATACTAATTAACGATCTAGTGGAACGAGATAGACCTATCATTTTCCTTTTGCATCCAATAGCCTATTTTATTTACTTTATACTATTTTTACTGTTTAATGTCTCTGGAATTTTCCTATTTCTTGTTTATAATTAAGACACTAAACAAAAGTATTAGTTTTAAACCACTGAAATGGAAGACTCTTGATAGCTTCTCACTCCAGCCCCAAACAGATCCTATAAATCAGAGCCAACAGACTAAAGCAGATGATAGAGGCAGAGTATCACTGAGAAGCAGTGGAGCTTCTGAGCTGCAAGCCTAAAGCCTTAATCGGCAAGGAGAGGCCAGAGGAGGGCAAGTCAGAGGAGCACGGCAAAGGCTCCATATGAACCATCATCAGGAAACAACACTCAAGCATTCTCCTAGGTCTCCCCTCCCTTGTCAGCTAGCAACATTTTGACTGTCTCATTTTAAGTTGAACTTTTAAAACAAATTATAACAAAGCTTACATGAAGTTAATCACTCCCCATTTCCTCTGACATTCATTGTAACAGCGCTAATTACAATAAACACATTTAAAATTAATGTGCATGTCATATGCATATATCAATTGCATTTTAATTTACCATTGATTAACATCCACAGCCTGAACGTGCTTTCAATAATAAAAACCTCTGACACAGCTTAACCTACCTCTGCCTGCCAAACTGCTGCTGCTCCCAAGCAGGAGGCCATGACAGATGAGACAGAGGGAAAATATGCAGGCCACCAGCAGCGAGTTACAGATCCAGGCAAGCCCTGACCCTTCAGCACGTGGCAAAGATGAGCCTTCTTTCTACATTATGCCACCTCCAGTGCCTGTCACTTGGGAAATGGGCTCACTCTCACAACTTCAGAGCACAGCACTGCTACAGTATGTTAGATTTGCTTGCAAACAGACAGTATTTCATTTTCACTACTGCCGGTGTTGCACCTGGGATAAACGACTCTTGGGTCACCAGTGTGGTTAGATGGTTGTTCTCCCCTTTATTTCCGTGTTACAGTGACTTATATCCTTACTTGGAAGAGGCATGCACAGCTAACTTAGTTCAAGATTGGTACATGTGGAAAGTACAGATTGGCCCAGGGTTACATGCACGGTACAGATAGGCTTAATATTACAATAACAATCTGCAGGATCAGCCCCTTGGGCTGGCCGACCCTGCCCCCTTGCAGCTGGCACTCTACCTCCTGCAGCTGCATGTGGGGTGTGCCACCCACCACCTGGCTTCCTGTGTCCAAGATGGACTCAAGGACACTTCCCAGCACGGGGAATCATCAATTCATGTCCTGTTAACAAAAATCCCTCCACACACTACTACAGTCCTTTTTTTCACAAATAACCATTGTTGCCAAGCTCCCTTTTCCCAAGGACACAATTTCCTCCAAGCATCCATCACCTCATGCTAAACATGGCCATGAGGAGACACAAATCCAGCAAAACTAGCAGGTGCCTTCATCAGGGTCAGAGGCCAAGGTACATTTTTGTCAATAGCAGATGCAAACAGAATCAAGTGAATTGACTACAGATTGTTTAAACTGGGCCACTATAATTGCTATGGTATAGACAACCTGTACCAGTTTATGTGCCAGACAGATCACAAATGAGTGAAGGGGTACTGAGAGAAGAGCTTCAACAACTCTTATAGCTCTGACATGTTCCCTTCCTGTAGCTGCTTGGTCTGCCCCTCTGCTACGGGTCACATTAACTACAGCAAAAATAAAGAGTGCTCCTAGAGCCCCACAGACCTACTTACAGACTGCAGTGATTTTTAAATTATTTTTGAATTCAAATTAAACTAATTTTAAATTAGTATGCCAAGATGTGAAGCACAAGCAAAGCTAGATTTGCATTCATGCCACATCTGCTTCAGAGCATATTACCAGCCTAAGCTTAGTGGGGAGCAGCTCAGAAGACACTGGTGCTTGTCTCTCCAGAGTCCAGTAGCAGCACACAAAAACAGTGCACATCATTCAGCACTGAAGATTCAGAAGAGAGGCAGCAAGTGAATACAGCTGTGTAAATTGATGGCATCCCATCCCACGTATATGCCCACAGGCAGATTTGCTCAGGTAGCAAAAGCGAAAGGTCCAGCTTCTGCTGAAGAACAGTTCTAACTGACCTTAATGTAACCATCCAAAAATTTACCACTACAGACTACTAAAAAGTTAGTCCACTAGTATTATCCTATCACCTTAGACAATCTGCAGATCTGGCCCTGATCTTGCTCCAGCATCGTTTGGTGTAATCTCTCTCAAAATGCTTCCAAAGAGCATATTTCTTTCTAAAGCTTGCAGAAGGAGCACATTTATATAAACATGGGAGTACAGTTCACAGACATCACAGAAACATTCAGGTTGGAAAAGACCCTCAGGATCACCAAGTTCAACCAGCACTTCTACTCTACAAGGCTCACCCTAAACCATATCCCCAAGCACTGCATCCAAGTGACTTTTCAACACAGCCAGGCTTGGTGACTCAAGCACCTCCCTGGGCAGCCCATTCCAATGCTTGACCACTCTTCCTGTGATTTTTTTTTCCTAATATCCAGTCTAGTTACATACAGATTCATCTGACTCTTCTCAAAAACCCTGAACCTCACATTTGGATTTGTCCATCCAGACACTAAACCAATGGCAAAGTACCTACAAAGCTAATTCAAATTAACTGACACATCAAATGCTGATATGAAGAAGTTCACAAATCAGCCATGGACAAAGAATGAGTCATAAAAGATACATAAGAGATAATTCTGAAGAATAAGTAAATCTGAAAAAGAAAACCCAGATTGCCAATGTGCAATATGCAAACAGAAAACCACATTCAAGCTACAAAAGAAATTGATTGATATGAATTAGTCAGATGGCTTTAGCCACACCAACATAGCTGCTGTGGGATGCTGTTGCAGTCTGTGTGTCACAGTTGAGCGGTCTGAATCTCTCTTAAAGGTGCCTCTAATTGTAATGGGAGTTACTGAAACGCATATCAACAACGCACTCTGGAGGTAACACCCCAGAAGAAAATGTTGTGCTACAAAAGTAGAGCTGTCTTGGATTTTCCAAAGGAGGGGTTTACCCTGAACCAGCTCAGAGAACGCTGCCATTCCTTCCCACTTTCCCCACCACCAGCCACTGAAATACTCCATACCCCCAATTCCTTCTCAGTAATCAGGTGAGATCACCCACAAATTCTTCCCACCAATAAACTATATAAATATACAAATAAATAGTTCTCCTGCCCATTTAGAAAGATCCTTTGCTCGTTTGCATCGCTCAGCCACTAAGTCACACCACCAGTTCTGTTTCTTAAACCCATCCATTTGTCGCACCACATGCAACTTCACAAATAGTCCCAGCAGCAGAAAAAAAACCTAGAGGCTCCTGCAGCCCTCTCACATCAAAACCTGTAACCAACTGCCTACCTGAATCCCAAATTGCCCCATATATTAAAATGCCCCAAGAGCAAAGAGCAGTATTTTGGAATGTTCAAACACAACATATTGGTTCAACAAGGAGACAGATCTTCTAACTGCTGCTACACATTTGTTATTTCTCTTTTCCCACTTCTAGGCCACACAGTAAAACCTAGCACTGACAGATGCACAATGCCTTTGCAGCACTAACTTGTGGGGAAGCATAGGGGCACAATTCTACCTTAAAATCTCTGGCTGCCAATCCTGCTTAAGAAGTTCCCACTGTGTTCAGTTCCACCCTCTCTACAGGGACTTACCATCCTCGCAGACATTCTGAGGACTATGTTTAGATTTAGTTTCCACTCACCCTTCCCTCCTTATAGGTCAGCAATTCATGACAAGTACAGGCCCACAAACGGTGGCATCAACACAACTGACGTAACAGCACCCAGAGATGAGCATTTCAGAAAGGACAGAAGTTTCCCAAGCCATGCCTGTCACTCAGAATCACAGAAACATTCAGGTTGGAAAAGACCCTATGGATCACCAAATCCAACTGACAACCCTACTCTACAAGGAACATCCTAAACCATATCCCCAAGCAACACATCTAAACGACTTTTAAACACATCCAGGGTTGGTGACTCAACCCATTCCAATGCCTGACCACTCTTGCTGGGAATTTTTTTTCCTAACATCCAATCAACCTACCGAGTTGCGGCTTGAGGCCATTCCCTCTTGTTCTATCACTATTAACCTGTGAGAAGAGACCAGAAGTAGCCTCTCCACAACATCCTTTCAGGTAGCTGTAGACAGCAATAAAGCTTCCCTTCAGCCTCCTCTTTTTCAGACTCAAAGCATTGTAACATCACACCCCTCAATTCCACATTTCTGAGCCCTTTTATATCTAACTGTCCCCAATCCAAATCTTCTTAAAAGAAACCCAGGCCCAAATAATGCAACAGATTACTGTAACAGGTTTTGTTTACACAGTTGAACAAAATTTAGCCTGACTTCCAAATGTGCCTTTACTACCTTTATTTTCCTGCACATTTTTTTGCCAGCCTGTGGGCATGCAGATGGGGGTGTGTGTAGGATTGTACAGCTTTAATTTGCAGTCATGTTTAGTGCTACACAGCTCATTGACAGCAGACTCACCATCAAGCAAATGAAGATTGTTCTAATTAATTAACTTCCTAAAGACACCAGTCACTGACCTCAGTTCTGTCAAGCATGTTGGTTTTATGACTACCTGCAGTTACATCAGAGTCAGGGGATCATCTCCCTGCAGGATCAAATTAAAACAGCCTTTCAAGGAATCCCTCACTGCATGCCAGCATTGGCAACCGTCTCCCAGGAGAATCACCCATCCATCTGGCTTTGGATCCTATATTTATAAACAGCCCTTAAATCCCAAACAAGTAACAAAGCACCTAGCTAAATGCTCCCATGATTCACTGGCAGTAAGCATTCAATATCCCACATCTACTAACAGACCAAATAATGCATAATCTCAGTGGATCAGTTTTCACAGCACTGCTTGAAATGCAAAACATTTATTCATTTTGGAAAGAAGACTTCAGAGTTATTAGCATACAGGGTGAAAGAATATAATTTTTTTTTTTTATCAGATGCTCAAACCTTTCCACCTAATAGCCATACAGGTCTAGAAGGAAGAGGACCCAGTTCTGAGTTCAGGTAGTTGTCTTATATTCTTCTTGCCCCAGCAAGGCCTGCAAGTAAATCCTGACTGGGAAAGATGAAAGACACCTGAAAAGCCACATAAACAAAAAAAGGAAACCCACCCATCCAGTAAAAAAGTACAAGCAGGTCCACAACCACCCAGCAGTCATACAAGCACACTTACTGAAATCGTGACTCAATCTGCACTCAACCAGCTCTGAGCCAGGCTGCAAATGAAGCATAGCTGATAAATTGTTATCCTTAAACTCCCAATAGCTCTACTAGTTTGGTTAACATCTGTGCTGGGTCACAACAGACGGGCTGTGTAACACAAGACCTACCTGTATGGGTCAGATCATCAGGTAAGTGCCTTCAGAAGTGCTCAAAGCTTCAACTAAGTACATGTCACAATGCAGCAGCATCATTTGATCTAAAGGACCCAAACTCTTCCAGCCGCTGAGGAGACATTATTTTTTGGTTCCTCTATTCCTATCAGCTCTTGGCTACCTATAACTGAGAGAGTGCTATCTTTTGAGACGCTTTCACGTGCTTCCAAACAGCATTAGTGGAAGATCCAAAAAGGCAAGCAGGGAGGATGGCTAGCCAATGCAGAGATTAAGCAAGGGCTTGATTATACAGCTACTTTGAAGCAGAACAAACCTAAGTTTGCCACTAGAAAGAGCAGTCATATGCCCCTTAACCACCTCCATCTATTCATTCTCACTTCAAACATTGCTGCAGTCCTAGTAAGTTGGGTGACAAAGTCAGGAGGTAAAGTGAACTGAAAACTGCACAAGTTTGGGATTTTTGAGTCCCCCACCAGATAGATCACCTTCCTAGCAAGGCTGACATTGAATCAACTGCAGTGCTAGCCCAAGAAAGGCCACGGGAAGAGGTTTTAGCAAAACCAAATTCAAGAGTCTTTTTGGAC
The DNA here is from genome assembly GCA_013400475.1 of Tricholaema leucomelas. Lineage (NCBI taxonomy): Eukaryota > Metazoa > Chordata > Aves > Piciformes > Lybiidae > Tricholaema lacrymosa > Tricholaema leucomelas. The sequence continues at coordinate 100,510 of WAAF01017501.1, read as the reverse complement.
AGTAGATAGAGTCATAGGGAAACACAGTTTAGCCAGAACCTGAATCTCTGCTTGAGGGCAGAGAATTCTTGACCCTTTCTGGTCTGACAAAAGAGTTTAACTCTTTTTCTGTGTGGTGTGGTATCAGACACATGGGCCAGTGAAAAGAGTCTCCAACCCAGACTTTGGTGCCAGAGAAGGTCATGGAGCAAATGATTTTGAGTGCCATTATGCAGCACATGCAGCACAACTAAGGGAACAGGCCCAGCCAGCATGGGTTTGTGAAAGGCAGATCCTGCTTGACTAACCTGATCCACTCCTTGGACAAGGGGAAGGCTGTGGATGTTGTCTACCTAGATTTCAGTAAAGCCTTTGACACCATTTCCCACAGCATCCTCCTGGAGAAACTGGCTGCTCATGACTTGGATGGGTGGTTGAGTCACTGGGTTAAAAACTGGCTGGATGGCCAGGCCCAGGACCAGGTGGTGAACAGAGTGAAGTCCAGCTGGTGGCCAGTCACAAACGGCCTTCCCCAGGGCTTAGTTTTGGAGGCAGTTTTCTTTAATTTCTTTATCACTGATCTGGACAAGGGGATCACTTGGAGTGACAAGACAGCACTATTTCTGCTGCTTTCAGGTCTTTCATTGTGATGCTTTCTGAATATATTTGCTCAAACCTAGGATGTTTTATGTGGCAGATTTCTAAAAGGGATTCAACATGTAACGAATTGCTGCACAGACTGATAGAAGGAGTAAGGTTAGAGAAAGATGAAGCAATCAATAAGTGTGAGGAGTTACAAGGCACACAAAGCACTTAGAAACACTTCACTACCTAAATATTAGAGTCTGTCAATAATTTTCCTTCCAAACATCTTTTTAATAGCATAGACCTTTGACCGAAAGCAAACATTTTGCTGCTCTTTTGATCTAAACTTTTTGTCCTCTTTTCAGCCACAAAGCACTGAAGTAGTTCCCCTCAACTGAATATGAAAGAATGATTGTGTTAAATATTACTGAAAAGAAAAAAATAACACTAAAAGAAACTGCAGCATTTCAAACAAGCTTTTACTCCCTCACACTTTTGTCTCCAAAATAACTTCAGTAGAAAACTAGTCAAAGAAGGTAAGAGAAAGAAGGAAGAAACAACAAAAAATCCAAACCCATGGGAATAACAAATACTTGGTGAAATGAGTGCATATTCACCAATCCAGACTTTTAAAGTCCTTTCTGCTCTGCAGAATAGTTTCTTTTTATTTTCCCCCCACCTGACTTAGAAATCAACTGCAGGACAACACAAACAGTAAAAGAAAAGCTGCAACCTTAAAGAATAAGGATAGCTGCAACCATAAAGCTTCCCATAGGAGTCTTTGTGTATCTTGGAGCAACACGCCTTAAAAATCAGAAGTTCCCAGATCATGTATGTCTAATCACCAAAACATACAGCTTCACAGAGCAGCAAGCTGGCAAAATCCATTTTCTCCTTTTTCTTTTCAAAAGGGAAAACTGAGTAGAAGGCAGCAAGAGCTGCTCCTGACTACATGACAGGACAACAAAAATTACACAAGAGAAAAAAAAAGAAAATCTCAGAAAGCTTCATGAACTAGTTCAGGTTCCTGGCTGCCTGCATCCCAGGGGCAGTACACGAGGCATCATACATGCCACCTGCACTGATGGGAGCATCCGTTCCCTCAAAGCTCTGGGTACCAGATGGGAAGTCAGAGCCTGCAAGACCTTACACAAATTTCTGAGATAAACCACCTCCTCGTCTGGCAGGAAACTAATCACTTCAGCTCATACATCACCATCTTCCTAAGGTTTTTGGTGTGCAACAGGGAGTGTGCATGCAGGGCTGTGGAATGGGACAGGGCTAGGAATTATCATTTTCTCTACCAGGCACTCATCAAGAAAACCAAGTAAATTGTACTTGCAGTGATCTTATTTTTAGCCATCATTCCATCAGACAAGAATGATTTAGCCCCACAGCCCTATTACCACTCTAAAGAGATAAATGGTCAGGTAATGAAGGACCAACAATTATTGCCTGCAGCCAGCACATGCCCAGGAATATGTTCCCAAAAAATCCTGGAAGCTTCAATCATTCTGAATTCGTCTATCTGTCTTTAGGAAGGATTTTGATATGTCTCTAAAGAACTCTTTGCAGATCTGCTTGCTTAAATATGGACACAGAAAGTTGACTTTCAACAACTTATTGACCTTACACCTGTATCTGAAGACAAGAATCTCATGCTAGCCTCTAGGATTCAAGGCTTCTTCTGCAGTTCACCCTGAATACAGGTAATTTCTACATTTTGCCACATAGCAAAAGGTGTCTGAGTACATGCTGTCATTTCTGTGCAGTCAGTATCAACAGCAAGATCGCAAGGGAATTGCTAAGAGCTCCCTGAAAACATTTTTTTTTTTGGCCTGCATTTTCCATCTCTTGTTGCTATTACCCATCTTTACATTAGTGATCTCTCTTGTGACAGCTTATCAGAATCAAAAGTCTGTATTTTATTACAGCTGGGATGATTGTGAACTTTCAGGAGTGAGGACAAGATGGGTAACCTTAAGGAAACAAAAAGGCCATAGAGTGACAACTTTAACTTGTAACACTGAGCAATTCAATGTGTAATCATATCAGAGAAATATCATTTACTCTTAAGAGCACTGGTGCAAAAGGGAATCACACACATTTGGGCACAACAGTCAAGTAGAAATCTGCTGGCTCCAGCCAGACCCAGTCAGTAGAATAAATGCAATCTCAAGCAATTTATATGGGCAACAAAGAATAATCATCTCATTATGTTTCTACAAATCACTAACTCTACTAAGTGCTGAGATGTGGTAGTTTGGGAGTTTCCCACCTCCACACAAATTCACCAGACTAACTCAGCCATCTGGAAGTTATAGAATGAAGTTATACTTACAGTGTGGCACAATTTACAAGCATATACATGCAGATATTTACAACTATATATAATTATATACAAGTTAAAAGTAATACAGAAACACAAAACCCCTCCCGAATAGCAGAACTGCCCAGGAGGGCTTTGAAACCAACTCCCCTCTTTCTTTCCACCCCTTCTCTCTTATTTCAGAATCTCTTACATGCAAGGGGTGAAATGTAGGAAGCCAGGTAAGGAGTTAGATGCAGAATAGAGTTATACAGGTCCAGGCAGAGAAATTATTCAAGCAAACGGCAGCCAGAGACTGACTTTGTTTATGTTTCTTGGTTTTATGTCTCTCAGCAGAACAAATGAGTGATAAAGACTTCTCTATTGTTTTTGTTTTGACAGCCAGTGATATAATTTCTCTTATTAAAATATCCCAGTTAGCCTCAAACCAGCATGAGGTTAACAAGGCTCCTGTCAATATCTGTGGTTTGGCACCCAGGAATTCAGTACTCAGAGAATCACCTTCCATCAGTGTCATCAAAACATGTGAGAAGATATGAATGCCTCCTTTTCCCCCAGTTCTACTACGAGGTGATCCCTACCCTATATACATGTTGTTTAGAAGTTTCTGACAGCTTCCTCTCATTTAAAACACCAACTGAACATATTTTTTGCAGAAGTACATTCATTTCAGTGAGCCTTCTGATGAAATATAACCCATCTTCCCAGACTTCAGCCAACTGCTAGGGGAAACTGTCACATAGTATGATGCAAAGATCACGATGTAGCTAAGTCTTCAGAGCTTGAGCTATGCAGGCTTTGAACACGCACATCTCCCAGGCAGCTTTCAGCATCGCGCACTTTGCAAAACCCAAGCATGTTGGCACAGACATACCTGCACTGGCCCTCACATTCCAGAGGGGAAAGCAAACTCATGTTCTGCTAAAAGCAACTGTTGCAACACACTTATGTGGCCAGTTAATAAATATTGCAGTCAATGGAGAATTCTCAACTCTCCTGTCCTGAATTACCATGAAGCAGCCACATTAAACTGACAAACTCATTTTGCTGATCAGTACTGTACCCTTGAGACCACTGCTGTTTGAAAGATCGGTTTGGAAAACACTACACCACTCTTCATTAGCTAATACAAGAATCCATTTGGCCTCACACTTACCTTGTCTCTACCTTGTCTCTGCTGAGGGATAGTATCTCTTTAAATCATTCTCATTGCAAGGCCACATGCTACAAACCCTAAAGTTTCACCGTTCAATAACCAAATCTTTTGCTAAATCAAAGATCAGGAAAATTGTCCTCCTTTGGGGAACTATCACAATGAATCTGCAAGAGCGTAACTATACAACCATCTTCTAGAGCCCAGGAAATCAGAACTATTTGACTAGTGTGCCCTGAGACTGTTCAATGCTAAGTGTCCTCTCTTCTTGCAGCTATTTGATCCCTGCAGGTGCAATGGAATCCAAGCGGTCACAGGGAATTGCAAGATAATGACAAATGTAGGCTGTCATCAACTTGTGATAGCATTAATGTCACAAAACCCTTGTTACTCACAAAGAGCGAAGAAGAAAGCAGCGTTCAGTACTTCATAAAATTTGCCTGGTTTGAGATTTTGTTTTAAGTTTATTTGATTGGACCAGAGTGTTATGTTCCTGCAGTCACCAGCATTTAGGAGAGTAACAGAGCCTGCCTCACCAGAAACACCTTAAACAGTGCAATTAGAGAACATTTGGAAAAACCAAAGAAATAAGATTAGTGCCTCCAGGAATCAATCTTCAAGCTGCAGTAAGACAGATATATCAGAATAATGAACCGACATCACAGCCATATGTATCAAAGTCAATTCAGCACAAAGAACATCAGACATTCTTAGATCATTCTCATGCATAAAGGAAGCTGGCAGGAGTCTAAGGACTTGTGAGTGGGCAGAGCAGAAGAAACAAGTAGCCAGAGAAAACGTGAACTACAGGACAAATCAGCTTTGGAAGATCTGACTGGAATAGGTCTCAGTGCATTGGAAGATGTCTGGAATAGGTCTCAGTGCATTGGGTGTATCTGGATGAGCATCCTCATTGCTCACAGACACTGCAAAGACACAGAGCAAGAAATTTTGAGAAGGGAAATTAGCAGGCTGCAGGATGCAGTATTCAAAGTGCTTATTCCACTCCCACATCTCCAACATAGGCAATACTCCCTGAGCATATGAAAAACCCCTCTCCAAGACAGTATCCTGCTAAAGCAGCCTACGCAGAGAGAGTTCTGTAAAAACCACAATCCAGGCTCAGATGACAACTAGTAACTTGCACCACAACAGACACAAGCATTTGTAGAACTAGTTTAAATTCAGCAACAGAATCATAGAATCAACCAGGTTGGAAGAGACCTCCAAGATCATCCAGTCCAACCTAGCACCCAGCCCTATCCAGTCATCTAGACCATGGCACTAAATGCCTCATCCAGTTGGAAAGTCCCATCAAGATGTCCACCTGGATCTTACTCCTAAACCCTTGCTCCTGAGCACTGATCACAGGTGACTTCAAGTTTCTTTCCCTCCTTCACTTTCATCCTTCCCCTTTGCACAAACAAACAAAGGTTTCCCTTCCTTTTGCATCTTTGTGTTCGTATAGGAACCAAGATGCAGGCAGTCAGGGTAGAATCCCTTCACATCTTTTGGTTAGCTCTTTTCCTTGTCTTGCAGCTGGGACATCAACATGCACACAAACCTCAGCATGAATCAGAAGCCACTCCACTCACCAGCACCAGCTCTGCATGAAGTTAAAAACTGGCTTTGATTCTGTTCCATTTGTAAAACACCACTTCATCTTAAAAAACATTAGAAGTGGCAAAAACATTCAGCTGCTGTTTGCCAGGGTAATTAAAATGATTTGTCATAGTACTTTTCAGTAACAACCCAGCTTGAGATGGACAACACAGCGGAACACACACAGCTGGGGAAAGGTGAGCAAAGATTGTGCAATAAGCAGGAGCAAGTTCCTGGAGGAGGTGGAGCCCTTGGGGCCTCATTCAAAATCAGCACTTTAAAATGCAACTTTAATGTCTGATCTATATGAAATAACATAGGTACAGAGCAAACACTAAGGCAAGGATGACTGTGTTTCTCCTTCTCTACTCCGCAACACCTCCAAAGCTCTTCCCCTTTATCCCTAAAATTGAGTCTTTCAAGGCATTAAGGTGACATTAATCTAAGCCCAGAAAGGTCTGATTCTATGTTAATTAGTATTATGGGTTCTCAAGAGATGAGGCTGTATCACATCACAGGTTAGAATAGCAATGACAGCTTACTGAATACAAGGCTCTGCAGTGCTCCATACAACAACCATTCTTAGCTGGAAGTTAGGCTTGAACCAAAAGCTGACTCACAAAATGTTTTCCCCAAGTGACAGATTTTGGTGCTATTCCAAGATCCAAAAGGAAAGGATAAAAAGAAGAGAGGACAGTCATCAGGTTTGAGACTTCTCCAATCCGCCTGCATCCTCGTCTAAGAGACCCTCTAGCAGTTTTGTTCTCAGAAAGGCCTTCCATGGCAACCCAGCAATCTCCCACCATGCACACTATTTCAGCCATCCAGCAAGCCAGTCAGCCAGCACTGAACAAGATGTTGTTCTCCAATGTTCTCCTTGCTCTTAGCTGACTATCCTGTTCATATCCTTTGATAGGCAAGTCCAGATCCCGCTCAGAGTAAGGAGGATTCCACTAACAGATGATTGGTTGAGAATAGATTATCATGGGCTTCTCATAAGAATATCTGTTTAAAAGAAAGAAGTTGATTCACTGAATGTCATCTGTTCTAATATTATGTCATTAGTCCCAGAGAAATGGAAGGAAGGCCATGCTGACTCAGAACAAGCATCCATTTAATCCACTATCCTGCTCTGAAATAGTGTCCACTAGTAGACACCAAAGGAAGAATGAGGTCATGTTGCATAGCATTAGCCCTTATACTCTAACAGTATCTACCTATTTTTAACTAGAGGGATTCTTTGAGTTCTTTTGGGTGACTGAGGCTCAACACTTTACTATAGCTAGACAAAGAACCCCAGTTTCTACCTGCAGTGGCTTTGCTTCCAAGACCAGAAATGCCATGAGATTTCTTTTCTTCTTTGCACAAGCTCTAAAGGAAAGCTGGCTTACTACACTGCATTTCCAGCAAGTAAAGGGGAGTCCTGCTGGTGCTCTGTCCCCATTCTGTCCAAACTGGATAGTCAAAAAAAAACATTTTACATCTGCATAGATCTGTCATGCCATCTATCTGCTGGATAGATGATGCTGCTGGATGTTTGGATCACATCTGTTTAAAGATGCATTTGAGCTTTTCCATCTATCTGTTGCTTTGAAGTCCAAGAGCACATACAGGCCAGTTATAACCACTTATCACACATAAGAAAGCACTGTTTCAGATGAGGGAAGGTAACTGGCTATATGCATGCTCACAGTCTAGTCCAAATGGCCAAGCAAACTGGTTTAACTTACATTCTGTGGTAATACATTTTGTTATCTATTTGCAAGCAAGATCACAGTCAGCTACCACAGATCAAGACAACAGTTGTTATCTGTGATTTAATAAGGCATCTGCAAGTTTTGTTCCCCTCCATGGTTTGTCTGTGTTACTTAGTCTCACCTCAGCAAATAATTCATACTTCAGAAAGAAAACCTGTTTCATTCTAAACAGAAGCAGACATGTTGCTATTTATTTAAAGACATGGAGAAGAAATGCAGCAGGGAACAAAACCAAAACAGAATTACTTGCTAATTTTTCCTTCTCCAGATAATTAACTCAGAAGGATACCTGAAGCTATGCATATTCTTTTCAAAGACACAGACATCGAACACATGAATAACTTTTGTGTCCAAATAGACTTACAGTTTCCCTTGTTTGCAGCAGATTACCTGGAGGGAAAAAAATATATCGTATTTTGGAAGAAAATTACCATAAGACAACTGCACAATACTTGACTGTACGACAAGAGTAAACAGGTGGGAGCAAGGGGAAACATCCCCAGAAATACTGCATTTGAATTATTTTAGGGTCAGCTCTAATCACAAGAGGGCAAATGGGTCGCAGGAATACACAAGAAGAATTGACTCTACAAAATTCATCACTTAATAACATCCTGTCTTTGGCACACTTCAATCAGGCTGCGATGAGAGATGGGGAAGAGGCAGACATGCACATGTGGTTGCTATGGAATTAAAGGCTTGAAGGAGATACAGAGAATCAGGCTACTGCCTAGAACACAGTTAACTCTTTAAGTGCTTCTCTCTAAACACCTCCCTGGACAGACAAATTCATGAATACCTATACTAAGAGAATATTTTTAAATACCCAGGAGTTCCCATGAAGAGTCAGAGTCCAGGGATCAAAATACACCAGGGGAGTGTATTTGCTTCATGTTAAAAATCATCTGAGACTGGCAAACAACAGTCAGAGTTAAGGGATTAGGGGATGGAGGTGGAGATGTGTAGAGGACCATGCTTTGCAGGCATACCATCTCTGCCAACCCATGCAGTTCAACATTTTGCTAATCCAGGCACAAGGGAGCAAATGTAATTGCTAGAGATGCATGCAGAGATTGGTTTATCCCAAGATGACAAACAGGGCCATCACTATAAAAAACTATGATATCTGTAGTTCAGATGTTGATCTTAAAAGTCTGAAGTGCACTGAGGTCTTTATAAACCCAGGGACATTCCACCCTCAGGAATACATATCTTGATTTTTTGTTTTACTTCTTCTGCCCTGTGGCATCATTCAGTGCTGTATGAAAAAGCCACCACACTTCCCTAACACAGCCACACAAAACTGACACATAGGCCAGAACTGGGGTGGCACAGGGCATGCAACTTGTGCAGCCTGTTTCCAAGACTATACAAGGAAGAACTCCTTGGAAGACAATCTCCTGAGGCAAAACTTCTAGAGGGGAAAAACACAGAGCAGGCAGATGTGGAAAATCTGAAGACTGCACCAGACATCTGGAGCTGATGGCTGAAGCCATAAAACACACTTCATGGATAATCCATGCAGCTGCTTTCACATTACAAGAAGCTGCTGCATTTCTAACTCCCTGCAGAGTTTCCTGGTGAGTGTGTGTGTGTGCATGCATGTCTACTGTATATATATGTAGATAATAAGCAAAGTTTCTATTTTCTCCTGCCTGCTTATGGAAGTCTTTCAGTGTGAATCCTCCTACACTGCTATTTTTACTTTCTCCTAATCAGTGTGTTCTTAAACACAAAGAGACTCAGAGAAGAGCAGTTTGACTCCTCCAGTGCACACCCCACAACACACTGAGTAATACCTGAGTGGCAGCTCTTCTTCCAGCACTCAGGACATGGTGTCTTGTAGGCCACTGGGAAGAGCTGATGCTCAAGGCCAGGGGATCTCTTCTCCCTCCAAGGATGCTGAGCTTGAACTGAAAGCCCTTTGTGCAGAGATCACAGTTACATAGGGAGTAAAGCAGAGAGGCCTGCATCCAAAGTTCACAGAATCACAGAAATATTCAGGTTGGAAAACACCCTCAGGATCACCAAGCCCAACTGACAACCTTGCTTTACAAGGTACACTCTAAACCATATCCCCAAACACCACATCCAAATGACTTTTAAATCCAGGCTTGGTGACTCAACCACTTCCCTGGGCAGCTCATTCCAATGCCTGACCACTCTTGCTGGGAAAGTTTTTTTCTGATGTCCAGTCTAAACCTATCCAGTTGCAGCTTGAGGCCATTCCCTCTTGTTCTGTCACAATTCACCTGTGAGAAGAGATCAGCACCAACTTCTCCACAACATCCTTTCAGGGAACCATAGACAGCAATGAGGTCTCCTCTTTTTCATACATAGCCCCAGCTCCTCCAGTCACTCCTCACAAGAGCTTCGTTGCCCTCCTCTGCACTCTCTCCAGCACCCCCACATTCCTCTCGTAATCAGGTGCCCAAAACCAAACACAGTACTCGAGGTGTGGCCTCACCACAAGGAGACAATCACCTCCCTACTGCTGCTGGGCACAGTATTTCTAATACAAGCCAGGATGTTAGGAAGCTAAGAGCTCTGAACTACTGACCTGGCAAACAGTAATACTGACAATAACCTGAAAATCTGGGTAACAATTTTGCTGCATTATTTTCTCCTTTCACTGTCAAGCTTTCACTTTCAGTGACTCAGGTTTCATTGTTGGACTCAAACACATCTCACCTATCATAAGCTCTCAGTCTCACAGCAGGCTTTAATGTGTGGAAAATATGCCCAAGAGACTCAATCCTTGTGAGGATCTCCTGAGATTTACGGAAACAGGGAGTCTGAAAATGCCAAGCAGATGGCACCAAATCCCGATGCCAGGTGCCAGCTCACTGATCAGCAGGCTGCTCTCTCAAGTCCTTCAGAGGTCTTTAAGAGCCTGCCAGTAAAGCTGCTTATTTAGGCAGGACCATTTTCAAGCCTCTCACCAGGCAGAAGCGGTGTGCTTCCATGGGCTACAGTGACACCCTCTGTACTAGCACAACCCTTGAGCACACTTTGCAGGACAGGCACTGCTGTCCTCAGGGCTCAAAGCATTCACATTCCGTGGGGATGGCAGTCTCCCGCAGTGCAGACCTTCATCATGTGTCACCTCCTAGCCTGAGTGTCATGGGTTTAAGGCACTGGGATGTCTTAAACCATGGAGTGTAGGTCATCAGGGGCTAGATAGGTCCAGCAGGTGGCCCGGAATGTGTAATCTTCTGTTTCATTCCCATAAGTCCTGCATCTCCATAAAAATGGACATTTCTGTCTGTTCTTCCCCTTTGCCCTCCCACTCTGCTCCCAGGAGGGCACACGGAGCTTTCTCTCAGGTGTGGGGGAGTGAAGCCTGGTTTGGCCTTGGCAGTGCTACCAGCTGGGGCCCGGAGCAGCCTGGCTAACCCTGGAGCTGGCAAGCACGATTTGTAGCTGAGTCACTCAGGCATGGGGGGTTAAGAGAGGCATGGTGCAGGCAGAGAGGCTTTTGTGACCTGGAGTTTTGGCCTGGTTCAGAGGAGGTTGTGGAAAGCTTTGGCCTAACTAAGGAGGATTTTTTGAGAATTGTGGCTGAGGTGGACTATGGATGGAAAGCTTTGGCCTAAGGAGGTTTTGGGGAAGGGTTTTGGGGTTTTGGCCAAGGCTGACTACGAATTTGTATATTTTATGTGCTTTTATACTGTTTTATCTAGTTGCAAGTAGCGTTTTCACTTAAAACTTCTAATTCTTTCCAATCCTGTGTGAAGCATTTCCTTTAGTCCTCTGGCGAGGCATAAAGAGCATCTGTCTCGCTCCCTAAACCCAAGACAGATAAGGAAATAAGGAAGGACTTAATAACACACTTTTTACAGCCATTGGCTAACAGGCATCTTTAAAATAAGGGGGTTTGGGGTTTTTTTTAAAGAGAGAGAGGAAACAAAAAGAAAAACCAAACAAACCAACCAACACACACCAAAAAACTCACAGAGGCAAAACCAAACTCATGCAGGGCTGACAGCTCAAATAACTTAAGAGATGCTGCTAGCAAAAGCCAGGCCATGAGTACTACACAGAGAAACATGGCACCCTGGTCTGCATACAAGCACTCTGAGCAAATCTCAGCTTCCTGTCAACACATACTGTTTAAACCTCTGACAATTTAAAGGTTGACCCTATAGAGTGATAGTAGGCAATTCAATATAAACATCCAGCACACGATACTTGATATTTAAACTTCCTAGCTCAGATTATATATGCTGACAGATTTATCTATGACTGGAGCTGAAAGTATGTATGCTCCCATTTAACACTCCAACATTTTCCCCATTTCTGTAAACATTTATCATACAATGTTTCAAATTGCTCAAAATACTTAAAACATTTTTTCCAGCACTGAACAGCCAAAAATTAAAGCAATTTCCTAAAAAAAAAAAATCATAACTTACTCCATCATAAAATCCTTTGATTAAAACTGAAACCTTCCAAGAAATTTTCCGTTTTCTTGCAGAACTGATTACACTGAAAAATGTATCAACAGTAATTCTGTAATCATTGTCCTCTCCCCTGAGTCTTAGAATCAAGATCAAAGATCAACACTAGACTTCCCCTGAAGAAACTCAAGCTCTCCCAAGTGTTCTCTTGCCTGAATTGAAGATGGAGTAGGCTGTACACTTCAAACTCTTTATAGATTGCACTCCATATTTAAGTCATAGCAGGACAACACCACTGAAAGGGGATGCTTAGCTTACAGGGAAATAGCTCAACAGGGCAGATGTAGCATGAGTCACACTACTAACTTCATTCACATTTTTCATACTCTGCATGAGAGGCTTGCTACACAGATGAAAGGAACTGCACATGGACAGAGACGTCCCACAGCACCTGCTTCAGATCAGACCCAGCTGGCTCCACAAAGGCTGGTCCTTCTGTGTCTTCCTAAACAATTCATGCCTGCAAGCAGGCTGTTTACTCTCTGTGTTCATACCCTTGCAGTCTAAGTAAGGAAATATAGCCAGCAATAATCTCTTCATTCCATCACATTCCCAGTAACATGCATATAAACCTGGAAAACAAACAAGACATCATCTGGAAACCAGAGAAGAAGGGTAATGTTTTGGCTCAGACAATTACCACATAAATGCATTTCACAGCCTAAGACTACACAGAAAGTGAAAGCTAAAGAAAGATGAGTCAACCCTCTTATTTCTCAGGAAGCAAGGCTTCAGGCCAAATGTTGGGTGGTCACAGTTGCATCACAGCCTCTTGCAGTGATAAGCAAAATCTGTCTTCTAGCAAGTGGAAGCAGGCTGCCAATGTCTGGTGGCAAAACATAAGCAACAAGCATGCAAACAAGCAAGAGGGAAGAGTTTGCTATCTGGAGCAGTTAGAGATCAAGGATGGTGTGTTGATTCAGCACATCGTTTACTTAGAGCCCTCTATTTATAGTCCAGATAAGCTATATACAACTTCTATCTTATTATTTATTGTCTTCTGTTGTCTGACAACCCCTGCACAGAAGTGAAAGTTCATGTTCTACAAAGTTTTGTCTCACTGAGCTGAAGTAGTTTCTTTCGTCACAGGAGATTATTACACTCTGCAGTGCCAACGAGATAAGTTCAAATACCTACCTAGTCCCTCTGTGCAGTCATTGTGGCACATTAGTTACCATCAGAGAAACAACTCTGAGGTTAAGCAGAGCCATGAGCTTCAAGATTTCTTTCATATTAATTTGTAGTGAAATAGGTTCTGTACTCTGGGTCCCCACTGGGGAGCCTGGCACTTGGCAAGCTTAGAGGACAATGGGCTCACCATAAAGGAACATTTAGCTATGCTGACGATGGTAGGTCACATTCCTCCCTCAAATATGAAAACTCTGGGGAAGATTAGTGCCTCAAGATGGCCTAAAGATAGCATGACTGACCAAACAGTCCTGCCAAGCTGCCTATAGCCAACAAGTCTTGTTCTGGGCACCACTGTCTGTAGCTCTACCAGACTCAGACCTCACTGCCACTTGGCTTCCTTACTTCCATCTTTCTTTCACCTCCCAGAACCACCCAGCCACTACTATGATCGTGATCTCTTCTCCCTCCCCTTCACTCATTATATATCCCTTTGTCTCAGCAGAAGATGACACATAATTGTCAGAGATCGTTAGTACAGGCAGGAAAGCTTTTCCTCTTCCCATTGTATTTTCTTTCTGGGTTAAACACCCAAAGGAATTTGAAGTTAGCTCTAGCCCCTCTGGTGCTTTCCTTCTACACATGGTTCTGAAGTAGGACTGTTCAAAGCCAAATGAATCATCATCTAGCCCTATAACGAACCTGCCTCCTCTCACCTTTGCAGTATTCTACCAGCCTCACTCAAATTCCCCAGGGACTCAGGGCACCCTCTCATCAGCAGCTAGGGAGCCCAGCTGAGAGCACCGATTCTCCCCTAGATGCTGCTTGGGGGCTGATCAACTAATCAGGCAGCCATAGCCCTGAGGGAGCTAAAAGCCATCCTTGGAGAAAAGCTTGTCATTTTCCCTCACCATCAGCTCCCCAGGCTACTACTACAGACAAGACAGCACAGACAGAAGGGCCTGGAATAAAGAGGACGTGTGGGTGGACAGAAACTATTGGATGCAACTGTCAGGCTCAGGAGACCCTACTTTGCAAAATCCACCTATTTATACTCACATTGCTGTGGAGACCACAGACCCCACTCCTTCTGCAAAGTATCAATACAGAGGGGACTCAAAAGAGAAGCATGAATTGAAATTCAAACTCCCCTCCAAAATATACTCCTCTCCATACCACTCCAACACACTGAACAGAGCAGTATGGCTGCACCTCTGCCATCCACAGAAATACACAGCACCTGTTACAGAGACCACCATTCTGAGTTTGGAAAAGATTTAGTTCCTCCAGTTTAGAGCAGAGGTACCCCACAAATGACTCCAAGATGTTTGGAGCAGCAGGGTCTTTCTATCAACTGCTGTTCACACTACCCTTAGGAGTGCCTAACTACATATTACAGATCATCTTTGTGGCTTTCTGCTGGACTCTTTCAAGAAGTCTCCTATCCTTCTTGAACTGAAAGGCCCAGAACTGGACACACTATTCCAGATGTGGCCTCACCAGGACAGAATAGAGGGAGAGGAGAACCTCTCTCAACCTACTAACCACTCCCCTTCTAATATACTCCAGCATACCATTTGTCTTCTTGACCAAAGGGCACATTGCTGGTTCATGGTCATCCTTCTATCCACTAGGACCCCCAAGTCCCTCTCCCCTGTGCTGCTCTCCCACAGGTCAGTTCCCAGCCCATACTGGTACCTGGGGTTGTTCTTTCCCAGATGCAAGACTCTACACTTGTCCTTGTTGCATTTCCTTAAATTTCTCCCAGCAGATTCTCTTCAGTTCCTTCTGTAACAAGAGTAAGTTTCATTTGTGTCTATTGCCATTCACATCTTCTTCCCCTGTGCTCAGGATACTTAGGAACAGAGAGAAACAAACCTCTCAACTAACAAGTATAGTCATTTTCACACTCCGTCTCTGCTATGAGCAATATCGCTGTTGCCAGAAGCCTCTCTGCACCACAGACTGTTTTCAAATACATTAATATAAACAAAGGTAATGATATCCACACCAGCATGGTAACTGCAAAGTTGGTGACCAAGACAGCAGATTACAGTACTCAGCACACTGAAGGACAGCACATGGCTTAAATATGTCTGAGAGGTCAATGGCTTACGGAAAAGCTAACAGAGGGAAAAACACATCTTGATCAAGAATGTCAAAAGTGGCAAAGTGGACCCTGTCTTGAAGACACAGAGAGAAAACTTCTGCAACACTTACTCTAAAACATCTGTCTCTCACAAGAGTCCCATTTTATTCTCTCTGCTAAGCCTCCACATTACACTCATCTTCTCCATATCTGAGCAAGCCCCTGTTCTGTAAGCAAGCTAATGTACCTTCTTGTCTAGGCTAGAAATAGCCTTGAATTCACAAGCCTTCTCTGGAGACTGTATTCTTGAACTGGGAAAAAAAATAATCACCTCCTAGAAACCACCATAGGCTAATGTTCATCTTCATCCTGCTCTCAAGACCTACCTGCAGTGCATGAGTCAAAAAGTGGTTGCCACTGATATGTTGTACTGTGCTCCTGATCTACTCACAAACAATGAAAATAGAGCTCAGGCTGCTGTTGTTCAGTCTTGTGCTTGACTCTGTCTTTTATTGAAGTCTTCCAAAAGTTCCTCTTTAAAGGCAAACTGCAACCCCACAGATCACTGCAAGCACAGAACAAAACTCTCTGGTACAGAAAGTAATTAAATGGTCCAGGAACGAATGACTCCATCCTTCAGCAACAAAATTCTTTTCCAGACTTTGCCTTTAGATTACTGCTTCATACTTCCCCAGGGATGAGCACGGGGAAAACTGTCAGCAGGATCTTAGAAACAAGACTGCACTAATTCAATCTTTTCCAGTAGATTACCTACAAAAAAAGGGTTGTCTGAAAAAAGAATGTGGAAACTAAAGTTCCTCTTAACAAGGTTAAGGTGGTATATTTATTCATTTTAATATTACTACCACTTAATATATTTTTATGACAGCTTAATGTTAGATACTATTTTAAGACTAGTTGTTCAGCTTTCATAAACATAGCTCTGCTGAGAGACTTAAGTATGCTCTCTAGAAGGCAAGGATTTAACAAATAAAAGGTGAAAGAAAACATCAAAAAAGGAAGAGTTTTTAACAATCTTTTCCTGGGGTTTGTATGTAATGCTGAGTTTATTTAAGCCTTGTTCCCCTTGGTTTTGCCTGATCTGCCTCAGAATTACTCTCTTGACTTTACTAGTTCTGAGACCTGCAGACAAGTCCAAACTTATCCCATGATGGGCTTGCAAAAAGCGATGTAATTGCTTATCTTCAGATGAAGTCTAGAGTTCTCCCTCCCATGAATTCTCTACAACCCATATTCTTTTGCTCCTGAACAAAAAAAAAAAAATCAGATAATCCTTAATTTCAGGAGCCAGAAGTTGGTCATCCTGATGCAGGCAACTTTGGACATGCCTATTGCAACTTACTGGATCACCTTAAAGATTTCTAAGATACACAGCTAGGAGTTTATCCTCAAGATATGTACTCCACAAAGCCCAGGATGCTAATAGCACTTTACCTTCTTCTTACTTGAATCTCCTTATCAAAGAGTTTCTATTTTATTATCAGATGGGGACTACATGTATATTCTGTACATCTGTGGTGGGTTGCCCTTGGTTGGCTATCAGATGCTCACCTAGCCACTCTGCCACTTTCCTCCACAGCAGGTCAGGGGGAAGAAAATAATCACGGAACTGTTTCAGTTGGGGAAAAGACCTTTAACATCATTGAGTCCAACTGTTGACCTAACACCACCATGGCCATTAAACCACATCCCACAGTGTCACATCTACATGTTTGTTGAATACCTACAGAGACAGTGATTCCACCCTGTGCAGCCTATTCCAGTATCTTACTCTTTCAGTAAAGAATCTTTTCCTAATATCCACTCTAAACATCCCCTGGTACAATTTGAGGCTGTTTCCTCTCCTTCTATCACCCAATACTAGAGAGAGGAGACTGACATTTGCCTCACTACAACCTCCTTTTAGATAGTTGTAGACAACAGCAAGGTTTTCTATCAGCCTTCCCCTCTCCAAACTAAACAATCCCGCAAGATGAAATGAAAAAACACCTTGTGGGTCAAACAAAGACAAGAAAAGCAAGGGTCACATGTGGCAGCAAAACAAAGCACAAATTCTCTGCTTCCCATCAGCATACAGTGCCCAGCTACTTCCCAGGAAATAGGACCTCAGTATGCTTAGTGGTCGCTTCAGAAGACCAACAATAACAAATGCCCTCTCCATCTCCTCATTTCTCTTAGCTTTTATTGCTGAGCACAATGTATGGTAAGGAATGTCCTTTTGGTCAGCTTGGGTCAGCTCTTTTGGCTATATCCCCTCCCAAAATCTTGCCCACCCCAGCCTTTGCCAGGGCAGCCTTGATGTGGCACAACACTGCTCAGCAGTGGCAAAAGCAACCATTGATGTGTTACCAACACCTTTTTAGCTACCAGTACAAAGCACAGCATCACAAGGGCTGCTGTGGGAAATATTAATTCCATCCCAGCCAGACCAAATACAACATCTCCAGGTGTAACTCATGAATTATATGTTCCAAAATGCCTCAGGATACACCCAAATATCCAGCAAGACTACCTTTGGAGAGACAGCTTCAACTGGAGACTTAAATAAAATTGAAAGATACTGGGAACTCAAGGAAAACACACTGGTGGCCACTAGTTAGCTTCTCCCAGTTGCTTGGCAACCCAGCAAGCCACACCAGAGAGCAAGGGGTAATTGGACAAGTGGCTTAACTGCACGTTTACAGAGCACTAGTTTGATGTGGATAAGGAAAATCTTGGTATATTCCCATATCTTCACCATCCTGTACTGGTATTACAGGCCCCAAATAAAGCCCAGGGAGACCTCAGACAAATTCTACTATTTGAAGGAAATAGTGGGGGAAAAAAAATGCTGAAGAGATGCTTACCTTCATATCACTTTTGCTCTTCATTTGCTAGGCCTGTATTAGAAACTAAAACAGGACAGGGAAGATTTGTTGGTCCAGAAACGACTTGGCACATCAAAGTCTGCCCCCATCTGACTAAACTTTCTCTTCGAGATACCAAAAGGGAACAACCTTGGACCACCCCCTACCCTAAACCAGGCCTGCATTTGTCTGTTGGGGTGACATTAAGAGCAAAATCATCACATTCCCACACCAGGCCATGTACAGGCCATGCAGGAGCTGCCTGAGCACCACATGAAATAAAATAAGCAAGCAGCATGCTTCCTGAGGTGGGTCTTGGAGTCCCACAGGGGAATTTGCCCTCATTCACATGGCCATAGCCACAAATTGAACAGAGAACAGTCACTGGCTGGAAGCCAACACTTTAACAGATTAGCATCTGTCCTAGAGGAAGACAATCTGGTCCACAGAGATTAAAAGTGCTCTGCTTGTCTTTCTTTGACAGTAACCACCCAGGGATGGATGAAGTGTACAAGCATGCCAGTTGGCAGTACAGACGGTAGCTGTAAGACAAGGCTGCTTTGCTAAAGCAGTGGGGATCTTAGCCCTGTGCCTGGCTTTCCTACGCACCTCTCCCTCTAACTGCAGTCTTTCCTCTATGAAGAACCTCTCCTTGCAAAAAGATGTGACTCCAGCAGACAGAAATCATCTTCATCACATTTCCTGGGTGTGTTTCAATAAGGAGAAGAGAGTCAAGTTAAACAGTGGCAACATATGACTGTCCTTCCTGCTTTCATTTTATCCCTTTAATTAACACACGGTGGGGGGGGGAGGGGAAGAAGTTTGAAAAACTGTCTAGAAAGGCCAAATAATGTCCCCATATCACTCTTCAGATAAAACCAATTTTGAAACTGACACTTACGTAGATCTGTAGGCACAGTGGATATTAATAATTCAACAAAATATTATAGTCATTACTATATTTTGCAATATCACAACAGGGTGTTATAGTAGAACTCTCCAAATCTCATTGCAACAGCCATTAATAAATAAAACACAATTTGCTGTATTAAATGTGTTGTTTAAAGGATAAATATTTCATCAGAAATAATTCATTTTAAATAATCAGACTAGGGCTCTCCTCCCAGCACCAGGACAAATTTCCAGTTCCGTATATTTTTCCACATTACAAAAAGCAAAGCATAAATTGAATTCAGCTTGGAACATCCAAGCAGTAGCTTTTGGACCACAACCGCCTACAGAGTGATGGGATCACAACCTCACAGGCCACAAGCCTCACAACTTTGTTATGTTGTTTATGTAGCCCAGGAAAATTAATATCAGATAAATACAGCAGAACAGTTCACATCTATCACAATGCCTTGAACAATGCCACAATGCCTGTGCCTGATTCTGTGAGGAGAAACACAAAGCATCTCAGCTGCCAAGAGCTGTAGGTAACAGTGCTTAGCCTGTGCTCTTTAGCAGTCGGTCTCAGAGGCCTCTGCAAAGGGAAGTGAGTTTCCTCTCACAGGGGGGGAAACTGAGGCACAAAAGGATGCAACTTGTCAGCAGCTAGTGCAAAGGCTAAAGGATAAGCTCATATATTTTTCTCCACCGTGCACAGTAATGCATATGCAACCTCGACCCCATCACCTCCAAAGCATTCTCAACTATTTCAGTTGCCACTTAACTCTGGGGTAAGGGAAACAAACAAAAACCTCAGGTCTTTAAACTACATTAAAGCATTTGCCAAACATTTTTCTTGGATCTCAGCAATGGGACCATGTCATCTAGACTTGAAGTACAATGAGGACACTCCCAAAACACACCAACCTTCCAACCCAACAAGCCACAAAATGAGGCATTTCTAACCAGCACACACAAAGAGAAAGTTAGGTTTGACTTTTTTTGTCAGCTTCTATTGTTCTTTTAAAAGCTTTTTTTGTTTGTTTTAATCATTGGGGGGGGGGATCACAAATAAGAAAACAAAGCATCACATCAAACTGAAAAGTTTGTGTGGTTGTTTTTTTTTCCCTTTAATTTTCAATTAAAAAAAAAAAAAACCCACAAACCACATAGAGAAAAAAAGAAATCCTCTCTCTAAAGTAACTTTCTGGCCACCTTCAGTACAGGATATGAGCATCCATCCTGCTGACTGACAAGCTAATATCAGCAAGGTAATTCCTGTAATTAAACCAAAGCAACTCAACCTTACTAGCAGCACCTGCGTCAGACACTACAATCTGTCTTTACCCATGGAGCTTGCGGCTCTCCGTTAACAGGAGCACATAAATACCAAGACCTTCTTTTCACTGATTTTACACCAAGATACAGCATAGAATGGAAAATCAGAGGGGTAGTACCTTTTAGCACAGAATTACTGGGCTCTGCTGAAGAGGGTCCAGTGGAGGGCTACGAGGATGATTAGCAGACAGGGGGGCATGGTTTATGATGAGAGGCTGAGGGACCTGGGGCTTTTTAGTCTGGAGAAAAGAAGACTTAGAGGGAATTTGATAAATATTTTTAAGTATCTGAAGGCTGGCCAGGATGGAGGGGACAGGCTCTTTTCACTTGCTCCCCGTGATAGGATAAGGAGCAATGGGTATAAGTTGCAGCAAAAGAGGTTCCACCTCAACACAAGGGGGAACTTCTTTACTGTAAGGGTCACAGAGCACTGGAACAGGCTCCCCAGGGAGGTTGTGGCGTCTCCTTCTCTGGAGACTTTCAAGGCCTGTCTGAATGTGTTCCTCTGTGATCTGTGTTAGATAGTATTGTCCTGCTCTGGCAGGGGGGTTGGACTCAATGATCTCTTTGGGTCCCTTCCAATCCCTAACATCCTATGATCCTAATTTTAAAGTAAAACAGCAACTTAATAAGAACAGCAGATTTTGTATCTTGTAAATCCTGACGATTTTGCTGTCATACCATTACAAGTGTTTCACTTTAACCTTTTAAAATAAAAATCTCAGCTTTTCCAAAGGGAAAAAAAAAATCCTTTAACCAATACCTTAAAAATTAGCAAGGTGAGGGGCTTTATTAGGCTGGTTGGTTGTGTTGGTCTTCTGTGGGTTTGGACTTTCTTAAAATCAGAACAAGAGTCTATGCTCAGTCCAAGTCAGAATCTGGAGAGACTTCTCAGGTTGAATACAGGGGTTAGAGATCATGTCTAAATTATTTCCCTTCTGTCAACCCCCCACACACACACCCCAAAGCACCAAGCTGAGCAGTAAGTTACTCGCAGCATTGTGTGCACTACAAATACCTGATTCCAGATAGATGCTAAGTATGCCAGACAAAATTCAGTGCCAGATACAGCTGTGCTGCTGAGCAATGTCAGATATGTGACATTGGGAATGGATGGACTTTCAGTCTCATCCAGGATCTTATGTTCCTGGGCACATGTCCAACACCTATTAAACTCAACAGAAATGCAAAGAACTCACCGGCTTTGAGTCATACCTTGTATGACAACGAACAGGAACAGCTAGAGATATTTAACTTGTCAAGGAGAAGAGTTAATGGGAACCTGCTCTAATAAATACACCACCTTTACTGCACTGTCTATTTGTACTTTAAGTCATTCAGCCTCAAGAGCTAAGGAGCCTTAACTCCTAAGCCAAAGCCCCAATGATTTCTCTAGGTTTTCATCAAGACCCTATAAAGCACTGGCCACACTCCTCAGGCCAGTAGTACTTGAGGTAGCAGGGAACATAAAGCAAGGACCAGTGAAGGATCAACTTAACATGGCTAGAGATGGTCACTGACAACATAGGAAGCTGGAAAAGTGATTCATAACACAAAACATCCCATGCAACAAGCAAGGATCACCTCCACAGAGGCAGTAAAGAAGCCTCGTATTTGTTTGACATGCTGTTTGGACAATGCTTGGTGGAACATTGCAGTTGAAACCTTCATCATCATTAGAAGCTACTTGCAAATTATTCTATTCCTAGATTGCTCAACCCCTCCAAGAGACAACCCTCTGCCTCACCACACAGTTCAACTGCTTGTGACACTTGCTAATGTATCTTGCATTAATGCGTTTCTGGTTGCTGTCTCTTATGAAACACAGGTTGAAGCACAGCCATGCAGACTGAAGAGACTTTCAAATTCCATCCTATCCAAGCCTGCCAGCAGCCACAGAAGAGGAAGGCATGCAGGTCTGATTCTCATCTTACTGTCATTCCACCAGTGTATGCCACTGCCTTTGAAGGTATTACTGTGGCCCTACTCCACCATCAGAAGGATTAAAAATAAGCCCTTGAAATACAACATGCTGCTGTGACAGAAGCCATGCCTTCATCAGACCAGGGTCCTTATGGAGGCAAGCTTTTCCCACAACATTAAGCATTTACAAAAACACAGCAGTCTCATTAGAGCAAAAGAGAGACCGAAGGGTTCCACTGACAAGTTACTCCAAGCAGGAATGTGAGGATCCAGAGCAGCATTTCCAGTCTGGCAAAGGTATCACTTGGCTGTCTGGCCAAGTCTGTGTAAAACAAAGTAAAAACAAACAAGTTCCTCACAGCAGCTGTTTCTCCACCAAGTGCAGAAAAATTTGCAATCTCAGATCAAGAGTACAGCACAGTACAAATTCTAAAAGCCTGTTGTGGTAGTTTATTATCAACTGCTCCTTCCCTCCAACTTCCACTCAAGAAAGGGGTTGCAACCTCTGAAGAGACCAGTCCCTCATAAGAAGTGAAGATATTTAGCAAAGCAGTGAACTGGGAGCACACACTTGCCTGAAAGACTTGGAGAGGGACTGTGAGCACTAAGAATGGACACTGGTCTCTTCTCAGAACCAGCACATCAGCATTTAGAATATATATATGCACATTTTATATATATATATATATATATGCACGTCTCATTAGAAATATTCTAAAGCAACAGAGAGCTGGCAAGTCCAGCTCTGCAGTTCTCACCCTGAAGCATCCAAATCACTGGTAGCAAATGAACACTGATGTCTGCATTGCTAATTCTGACATAGTGCACTGCTAGTGCATTTCAGCAAATCTGCACCTGGTTATCCAAGTTTCCCACCAATGCAAGACAGGAAGAGAGATATTTGCCCATACTGTGGCAGTACCTCAACCTTCTTCCCTCAGGATGCAGACTTCATCACGTTCCCCCAAAATAAGGCAACTCATTTCCACTGTTCCAGGCCTAGGACAATGGAAAAGAAAATCCGAAAGGAACGTAGAAGGAGTTTTGGTTTTTTTTTTAATGACACAAAACCAAGAAGATCAAATAAAGACCCACACTGGCAAAACTAAGAAATACTCATATTATGATCCTACTCACACAAGAATAAATCAAGCTCTACTGCACCAACACCAGTATAAAATTGCCATAAACCAAAGTAGATTTTGGACCATTAATATTTTCAGTTGAGTGTTATCCTTTGAAAGGGCAGCACCCTTCATGTCCTCTCAGTTAATGGCAGGACAGATCATTTAACTGGTGGTCTAAAGCTTTAGCTGGCATGACAGCAATTCATGTGCCCTGGCAGATAAGAATGTCCCATTCAACTCTACCAATCTAAGTAAGCAGGAGAAAAGCCTCCTGACAACATTTCTCTGCCCAGTTCTTGTCTGAAACAACTCCAAATATCAGTCAGCTGTGGCACATCTAACCTGAATCTAACCAGACACTTGCACACTAGCTCCAAATAATTGCTTTCCTCCCTTCTCTCCCAGTGGGGGTTAGACTTAGCCACAAAGCAGCAGAGCATCAAAACACTGCTTAAGTTCTGAGCCTTGCTCAAGTGCATGCCTTGCTCAGGGGACCTTTTCTTCAAAAAAAAAAAACTTCTGGTGTTAATTCCTTCCATGAAGTTCATTCTCATCAGTACAAGTCAAGCACAAGCCTGTCTCTGGAGGGAGAGAGTTTAAATAAAGAATGAACCTGAAATAGCTACCAGCCTCTGTTGCGGTAGGCCTGATAGGCCCAAAATAGCCTTATACATGTCCTGCCTTGCCTAGGCATGCTTTTCTGCTCCACCAGAGAGGCAAGCACGGGAAACAGACACAAAAGAACCTGGAGCCACTGAGTCTGGCCTGCCCAGGGTCCTGTGGTAAACAAGGTACCCACCCTTGGCTTGTGCCTGCCTTGTGCAAGGCCTGTGTTTTTCCCAAACTGGGGAAAGGTGAGCCTGTGGCTTTGCCTGATATGGTAAGGTTTGGCTAACTGCCATCCCGATTGGCTATTCTGTGTCCAAAGGGCAATTAATCTTGGCCCACACTGATGAAAGGAGATACACAGGTAAACAACCTGCTTTGCTTCCCTGCTTTTGCTCCTCTGCTCTCTCTGCTGCACTCAGCCGTTGCCTGCCATTGCCTGCTGCAATTGCCTACTGCCTTATTGTTTGCTGGTGAATTCCACTGCTGCGAATTGCCAGGAGCAGACCCTGGATGTCTGCATGCGATTGGCCTGTGTGGTCAGCGTGACATCATGCTGAGACTGCACGATATCCTGCTTAGAATCCTGGATATACAGACTGTCCAGAAGAAGCCAGGAGACAAAGTCAGAGATTGTCTGCCTCTTTCCCCAGAGAAGAATTAAGTCTCAACATCCAACAAGGCAGAGTCCCCTGAAAGCATCTGGGCACTGTCTGGACTGTGGCTAAGCCCCGCGAGTCAGGTAATAATAATTTGTGAGTAAATGCTTAAATGCCTCTTTGTAATTCTCCAAAGCCTTCTGCCATAGAGCAGAAAGAGCTTGAGCCCAGCTACTGGGCAAGCAGCATACTGACCATAAGTGGCATATTGACTGCAAGCATCTTCTCTTTCAGTTCAATTATCGTTCATATATTTTGCTGGTTATTACTAGATGTAGATATTATCCATAGAATGTTTCCATGACCATGTAAGAACCAGAATATTATTACAATTAATGGTCAGGGGTGGCAAAAGTTCTGAATAGCAAAATTAATAAACAGTATTAATTTTGGAAAATATCATCTTGCATTAATTAATTTTCCCCTCCACAACAACTTCACTCTAGCCAGCATTGTCTGTCAGCACAAATTCACCACAAAGGACCACCAAAAACCTCTTCTGGCTCCACATTCAGTAGGGAGAAAGTGAGCAAAAACTGGGCAATGTGCCACCACAGAGACTAGTGCAAGCCAGCGTCCAAAAGACGGCAATAACAGAAAAGTTCACATCTTCCCCACCACAACTGATCACCTGTGGTCTGTAAGAAGAGGCTGGTAAGGCATGTCCATGTTGCCTCCTCTTTAGGGAGATCAAATTCCATTTATGAAGGCAAAAATAAATGCCAAGGTTATGCCATCCATGTTATACACAGCATCTTTTAAAGACACAAGATTAGTGCAAGATGCTGCACATACACCAGGGGGTAGTAGGGATAAGATTATTCCCAAATGTTTACTATTAAGCACAGCTTTTGCCTTATCTCTCAAAATCTCCCAACTCCACAGTGTTTCTGAAAAACACTTTTTGCTCCAGACAGAAAATGTTTCAAGGACATACCCCAAGTAATTCCCAGTTCTTTTTCACTTTCCTACCATTCCCTCCCATTTCCTGCAGATGACAGCAGAGCAGAAGCAAAACCACAGAGGACACAAGCTTTATGAGATTTCCAAATTCAGCACATGAACAACCACATTCAACTCAAGAAACTTGATGTGTGAGGGTGGCCAAGATCCAATCATGCCAAGCACAGGAAAAAATCTTCAATTCCAACTCCTACAAAGGCCATAGCAAAGAAGAAGGAAGAAACCTGCAATCCCTTGACTGGAAGTGCACACGAGCTATGACAGGTAGATGGAGAGAGAAATCAGATGAAAAGCAAACAGAATCAGACTGCAGCCCTAGATAATTATTGGTTACATGGCACTTCTATTTTATGTAGTTTTAATAGTTATATACCTAGTTCCATAGCTACCAGGTCCATATACACAATACAGTCTTTTCTACATTTCTAAAGCACATTTTTTAATAAGCAGAGAGGGATTGAAATAGGATTTGAAAGGAGTAAAAAGCCTAGGAAGCTCCACTCTGTCCCTTCCTATCTTCCTTTCAGGGGCCCACGTGTAGCTTATTCTGATAAACACAAGTACAGCAAGTTTTGTACTGATAAACCTGCTAGTTACCAAGGGCAATGAATGTTACAACTCCATAGGTAACACCAGGCAGGTCAGACAAGGTGTTTCGCCAGCACCGTCTGCTTTCACACACACACACTAGCTCACTCTTGTGCTCTCACATGTTCCGTAAAACAGCTCTTGCCTCACCTCTCACCTAAATGAGGACATGAAGAAATCTCAGCAGCTCATGCAAGCCTCAGTTTGAGAACAGCCTCCATCAGTCAGTCACTTTCATGACTGTTAATCTTTGTGCTTGGGGAGACAGATGAGACTCTCTCCTTTTACACAGATGTATTCTCAAATGACCCCATATTTTATTTTACCATTTACCATTTGATGTCACTCTTTCAGTGCTGGAGTTGGACCTGCCTCTTTTCCCCTTTCTGTGAGTTCTCACTAGGACATCTCCTCCCGGGTCCAATTTATTGTTTATTGCCTGTTTTCAATAGCACTACTGGAAGCACAAATCTAAACAAAAACCAACAACAGCAAAATAGAAGACTTAAAAATAAAACCAACAACAACCCATACATACAGAAAACCAAGTCACCAGAACAAAACCTCAGTGCAACTCAGACAGGCAGGCTTTGTTACTTTGTAGCAGTGAGGTAGGAACAGGTAATGAAGATAATCTTAAATTAATTGAAAGAAAAGGCGGGGAGAAATGAGCCTGCAACAAAGAGATGCAGTACAAGTAAAATGAGAATGCTACGCTGCCTTTTGATTAAAGTTTCCAGGCAAGCTGGCAAAACCCAACAGTGAACAATATTAATTAAGTAAATTAAGACCTCTTTAGTGCTGATGCTGTAGCTGAAGTGTAGGTTGCCTTCAAAAAGAAACAGTTTCAGGTTTGGAAGCAACAGAACATGCTGCAAGCTGCCTGGGAGTTACCGTGGGAGGTGTAACTTTGGAATGTCTTGACCAATTTGAACTTAATTCAACAGGTGGGAAAGGGTCACTGAGATACCAAACCCCTCTAAGTACAGCTGAGTGAAGAAGCAAATCCCAAAATAACGTCTGGCCTGAACCACAAGCCACCCAGTGTCCATTTTGCGCAGCTGGCAGGGCTCCAGCTGATCAATGCATCGACCAGAGCCAGCCCTCCAGCACATCCGCGACGCGCAGCCAAGTGCACCGTGTGCCACTATTTACTCCTTCTAATGGACAGCAGAGTGAGGGATCGTGACAGAGATGAAACACGGACAGACCAAAGAGTCCTGGAAGGGCAAGCAGGTAAGCGCTGGCTAACTTCTGTTGCCTAACAAAAGGAGGAGGCATTTCACTCCTTTTGTGATCCTTCTGAGAGCAGGCAGCTCTCACAGGCCAGGTAACTTAAGTGCTCAGGGTGGCTAATGAAAAGAGTCTCAAAAGCACATTTCAGCAGAAATCACAATCCAGTGGGCTGCCCTGGCCAGATCTTTCTCTGCCAATATTCCACATCCTGTGCTGTTCTGAAAGCCCTTCTGTTTAAGGCTCAGCTACTCAGAAAAGTCTGGGCAATGATAGTTCAACCACCTCTATTACTACTACTGTAATACCCAATACAGACACTGCAACTACAGGAGACACTTTCCTGGTGTTGCTCCAACAGTTGCCAATGCACACTTGGCTAAAGATCCTCTCATTTCTAAAGTAACTTTTCACTCAAGAAGTATGGCTAGCACACATCTTGCAGTCTTGTCTCGTAGACAAACCTGGTTTCAGCTCAGATGGCAAATTTGGTTTTCAGAGAACACCTGCATGCTTCTCCCACCACACGCTCTGAGCAAGGCTTCCCACGCACAAGGTCATCAATGCCCCTTTACACACAGGCTTACTAGTCTCATGTCTTGCAGCAGGCTTCAGATACCAAAACATAAGTAAAACCTTGTCACATGCTGGTTCAGACAGTAGGCCTGTCCAGGAGTACAGAGGCCCCAGATTTGCGTCCACATCTACACTCCCACTATAGTATCAAATGCTACCAACAAAGCTAGAAAGACACTGTGGTGGCAGAACAAGAGACTTTCATGTACTTCCCCAGCTCTTCACCTTGAAGTAGACTAGTGTGGGAAAACCCAGACAAGAGGGCAGAAGGAATATTTCATAGCTGTCTCAGGACTTCTCCACCTGCACCTGGTGTGAGGCACAGACCTTTCCCTTTGGCTTATGAAGTGTTATACAAGAGAGGAGAAAGACATCTTCATAATTCCTAAAGCTAGCAAAAGCTATCCTACCACATTCTCCCATGGTGAGACTGCACAAACAGGCACACAGACCCACATGTGCCATGCTTTGACTACCATCATAAATTGTATCAACCCATTACAAAGAAGCCACATAACTTAAGAGCCAGCTCCCAAACTCCATAGCAGACAGATGTGACCTGTATTTCTCCTCTCTCTGTATTTCCAATGGAAGCCCAAATTCACAGCTTGACATGCCAATTCTCATCCAGTTCAAAAGGAGTTGCAATTTGAAACAACTCAATCTGGGAAGCCAGGCTAGGAGAGGGATTAGAACAGCAGACAAAGATGCTTTTAAATCTCTTTCAGGCAGAACTTTGCAGTGCTTCACCTGAATCAACCCATAAATTATTTTAGCTCAGTACATTTCACTTTTCTATCATTAATGAGAGTCCTGTTCTTTTCCCTCTTAGCTCCTCTTCTCACCTATTTTTCCTTTTATTCATGCAATCTCTTCTACAGAGAAAATACACCTAGCAGCTGACTGGTGCCAGATAAAGTAAAATAAGTCCCTTGCTATTAAGAAGCCATATCAATAAGAGACAGGAATTAGAAAACTTCCCTTCTAATTTTAGTGCTGATCAGCAGCACAACCCAGAGCAAACCTCTCCTCTCTTCCATGTCTCAGTTTCTCTTTACAAAAATAAAATAAAATAAGGCTAATACTACTGACCTTCTTTTTAGTGACTTTTGAAATACACAGGTGAAGTTGGCAGCATAAGAGCTTTGTAAGTATGGTCATGTAAGTTCAACCTCTAAGTACAAAATTGGCAAGATTTTCTAGTAAAGGATTAGAATTCTAGAACAGAGAAACACCTATCAATACCCAATCAACACTCACAAACTGTGCCCTTACACTGTGCAGAAAGAATTCTCCCCAGGCTTCTGACAGAGGCAAATAAGCATTTCAGGAAGGCAGCCCTGTTTACCTGCACCTGATGGCACTGATCACAGCTAAAGGGGATTTTTCAGTCAAGCACAAACTGCAGGGAAAGGAAGATTAGAGCAGTTAGAGCTCCCACTCCTTCCTGCCTGCACCTGTGAGGTCCTACAGCACTTCTGGCAAGAGCTAGATAACTGTATTTTATACATTCTCTTCCACCCAACAGCTTTTGCAAACATCCATTCATTTTAAGCCTCAACAGTAGCCCTGCAGGTGAATTAACTCTTCCTTGCAGATAGGGAAGCCAAGCCATGCAGCAATACACACACCCATTAGGCAGAATGGCAAGTCCAAAAATCAAGAAGGCAACCTTCATGCACATCTTGCTCTCCTCTGGCACCCCGAGGAAGAATATGTGGACTCAAGCCATACCATTCTCTCTGTCTTGAAAGTCTGGAGCTCTGTGCTCAAGCCCTTTGCTCCACTAACTTCTCACTCAACTGAATCCCCATAAGGGGCTCAGTGCATTTCCAGAGCATAGCAGCAGCACTGCTGCCCACTGAAAAGATATCAGCAGTACCCACATTCTACAGACTGGCAGAGGGCCTGAAGCTGTGCCAAAACATTTGCTGCTAGGATCCTAAGGCCTTTAGCCCATCATTGACCTAAGTCATTTGTTGTGGCTCAGTGCTAGATTTTCTAAATCCCAAGCATCCATTTTAGTCCCAAGCGTGCCAGCAGGTGTAACCACTTAGCCCAGGAGATGTTTTCATCCTACTGTGCAGAAGCCAGGATGAATTCCAGTCCCTTCTATACCCCCACAGTCACAAGACGGAAAAAGAAATAGAAACAGAACACTAAGACTTCTGCAGCAGCCTCAGGTTTGTCAAAATATTGTGGAGTCCCAAGAGCATGTCCTGTCAGGACAAGCACATTCTCTACAGATCAGGCATCAGGGAGAGAAACAATGAAGCACAAGACCCCCGCCCTCACCTACCAGCTGTAGCTGCTCTAGGGCAGGGAGAAGATCAGAAGCAAAGTGGGTCTATCAACTGCTGTCTCAAGAGCTAGTTCTGGAGACAAAACAGGGCACAGCAGTTGAAGAGATGTAACATACACACTGCCAGAATTCAAACTGCTGCTTGCTGGCACTTACAGATTAACACCATCCTTTCTTCCAACCCTGCAGCACTGCTGGAAATCACTGAGGTACCAGATTCACAGGCACACGAGGCAGGCTGGAGGGGACAGCAGCATATAAAAGACCCCAGCACTGGGACACCTATCTTCAGGAAGAATCCTGGCAGCAATTAGAAATGACCCAAACAGAAGACAGTATCGGCCACAAGAGGGGTGAAATGCTTTACCGCAGCCGAGAGCACACTAAGACTTTTTCCTCTCTCGCAGAGGGAATCCCAGACAGCAGGAGTTTCACAGAGTCAATGACTCCAAGCAGGTTTTCGCATCAATATTTCAGCAGCACATCTTTCCAGCATGCATTTCCCAAGCCCCAGCTCCCCTCCCCATCTATTGCAGTATTTTCCTTCCTTTACAAATGCCCACACTCCCTCTAGCGCCCAGCTCTGCTCTTCACACACTAGCAACCCGGCACCCTTTTCACACCCGCACCCCGGGGCGTCCAAATCACGCTGTAGCTAATTAAAAGTGAAGCTATTTCGGGCACAGAGGCCCTGTAGTCTGCAGATCTGCCTGGACTGCAGTTGTGTCACATATCAGAATACAAAGGGGAGAAAACATCGTGACAGCCTCGGTGTCAGGGATTCTCCTTGAGTAAGAGGGCTTTGCCACTCATTTCAGTGCAAAAAGGTCTCCTTCAGGACTAAGAGAGGGGGAATAAAAGGAGAGGTTTGATTATTCAGCATCTTTTTTTTTTTTTCTGGCCACAAGGACTGGGAATTGATCTTAAAATTTCCATAGCAGATTATTTATCAAATACGTTTAACACTCAAGCAGCCACACTCCTCAAACATGCAGCAAACTTTATTCAGCTCCCAGAGTCACAACACCTCACCAAAAATAAAAACAAGAAAGGAAATACTGCCATGTCCTTCTTTTTCCATGGAATAAATGTCAACAAAGATGCTGCAGTTTATCCTAGACACTGACAGGAAGTTCAGACTTGGGAATTTGCTTGCTTTGAATTCCTGCAAGAAGTTTAAGCAAACCAAGAAAGTTGCATACAAAGGTATGGCTTCAACAAAGTAATATTTTCCAGCTTCAAATCCCTGTTGAGCCCTGCCAAGCACATCACCAGATCAGCCTCCAGCATGGCTTACAGCGTGGGTCACACTCCCATCTCCCAGAGCCAAGCAAGAGAGAGGGAAGGGCTGTGCACAGAACTGGTTTTGTGTTTTTTCTAAACTTTCTACTACAAATCCAACCATAAATTTGGGAACTGTCAAGAAGTTTCATCTTCCTACAATCTTCCACTTTAGAAAATATTTGTCTCATCCCACCTCCCTTTCAGGAAACAAGTTCTCCTGCCTAATATTAATTATCTGCTCAAATCCATTTTCAAAATACTTTGTCATCTAATTGGATGATGTTTTTCATTTTTATATATATATATATATATATATATATACACAAGATTCACATAGCTGTTTCTGTTTGCGTTTTAATCACCATGGCAGCTTAGCCACAAATCTCAGGCATTGTCCCTGAGCATGAAAAAAGCCCACGTGCTGAGATCTGAAGGGAAACTGCTGACAGGCACCTAGAACAGGAGCAGTTCTTTTACTGAGCTCTGAGCTCCAGGAACATCAGCAGCTTGCTATGCTAGGCAGGGTAACGGCCCAGGGAATCTGACAGCTTCACAGGATCCACAAGCAACATCAAGATCTACCCAGTGGACATTGATCTGACTTTGCAATCAAACCAATCCAGAGAGAAATAACCTGAAAAATATTTTCCAGGAACCTCTGTCCTGCTCTGCTGACCCAATGCAACCATGAGAGCAATTGCCATGCAAGAGTTTCCTTTTTATTTCCCCATCTTCTACGTGAATATTAATCAGAACTAGATTGGCAAAGTCCTGGAGAAGGTTACTGGCAAGCTTCATTATTAGAAGTAGTGGAGGACTGAAAATGCATAAAGACATCATGACACAGCCAGCCTACCTTCAAAAGCAGTAAGACCAAAACCCAACTAAAAGCCATTTGTGAAAGAAACAGTCTAAAACAGCAATTAAAATAGCTACCAAATGCAGTGCAAATAATATGAATGCTTTGCTACCATGCTGCACTCCAGGAGTAAACATTTTAGACTGAAATCCAACTGGACTGTTGGAGCAGTTACCAATGGTTGACAACTAAATGCAGCATTGCCTGCCTAAAGATTCATTTTCTCCCCTTCCTCCCTTCCAAGCACAGCAGTCTACTTGGAATTGCAAATATTGCCCATCTTGTTCTGCCCATCACACACTGCATTGCGAGGCATCTTAATGAAAAACTACCTGGCACACAGCAAGCCCATCAGCCTCCCCGTCTTGTAATTCACCATGGGAGTGAGTAATGCCTCAGCATCAAACCACCAGTACATTAGCAGATCACACCAGAACACTGCCAACAGCATTCAGAAGAATCATTCCCGGAAGAGAGGTTCACTGAGAGAACTTGTACAACCTGCTTTTTGCTTACAGCCCTCAGAGCTTGCACCAGGTAAGGGATTAGTACCACTGGCAGCAGGAGGAAAAGAATCACAGAAGACCATTCAGAGCTGGGTTGTTACCACCAAATCACATCTACACAAGTTCTGAAAATCTCCAAAGGCAGACTCCCAAAACTTCCTGGTGCCTTGCTGCACAGCTTTCCTCAAGAATAAATTCTTCCTAATGCCCAATCTGACATAATGTAGCTGCTGCCACAAGTTAATTCCTCTTCAACCAGCAAGATCAGCTGCATCTTGTCCACCTCAGGTGGCTATTGGCTGCTGTAGTACTACTATCCTACTCTTTACCAGAGTCCTGTTCCAAAGACATCTCCTCCTAGTCTTGGAGTGAATCTTGCAACCATGAATCTTGCAACCAATCTTGCAACCCCAGAGGTGACAACCACAGTGGGGCAGGGCCTCTGGACAAAACAGGCTGAATAACAGGATCAAGCAAGGACCCAGGCCAGTCTCTCAGCAGCCTTTACCCTGCCTTACCCAGATTTCATAGAATCATAGAATGGTTTAGGACGGAAGGGACCTCAAGGATCATCCAGCTCCAACCCCCTGCCATAGGCAGAGACACCTTCCACTACAGCAGGTTACTCAAGGCCTCATCCAGCTTGGCCTTAAACGCCTCCAGGGAGGAAGCATCCACAACCTCCCTGGGCAGAATCAGAGCCAGAATCATGCTATAAGCATCAACGCAACTGCGTAGCCTGAGCAAGCAGCAGCTGCATCATTTAGGCACACTACACTTCTCACTGATGCAATGCAATGAGCTAAAAAATGTGTACTGCTGACATTTTTTCCTGTTATGAAAAATCCAAGCCCTAGGATCATATAGGAACTTGACCTGGCTGAAGCAAACTGTAGCACTACACATGGCATAGATAAGAGAGCACAGTGTGTGCATCAGGTGTCACTAGTGGGTAGAACAATGAAGTATCAGCCATCTAGAACAGATTTTCAGTGAAAGCTGGAGAAAGATCTGAGTATGAAGGGAATGGAACATCTTTCTTATGAGGAGAGACTGAGGGAGCTGGGGCTCTTTAGCTTGGAGAGGAGGAAGCTGAGGGGGGTACTTCATTAATGTTTACAAAGTGTGAGTGCCAAGTGGATGGAGTCAGGCTCTTCTCAGTGGTGCTCAATGACAGGACAAAGGGCAATTGGTGGTGAGGCATAGGAAGTTCCATGCAAACATAAGGATTGTTTTTTTTCCCTGTGAGGGTGACAGAACACTGGAACATGCTGCTCACGGAGGTTGTGGAGTCTCCTCCTGGAGACATTCAAGACCCACCTGCACGCATTCCTGTGTGATTTGGTATAGGCAATCCTGCTCTGGCAAGGGGGCTGGACTGGATGATCTTTCAAGGTCCCTTCCAGCTCCTGACATTCTGTGAAATGCCCTCTCCTGCTCTTGCCATGGCATTTTAGTGCATTTCCTCATCTTCATAACTGAAGGTTGCCTCTGGTTACTATAAAGGCAGAGGCATGGTGACCATAAGCTAGGCTTCTCCATAGATAATGGATTGGAAATATGTCTTCTAGAAGTTAAAAGAAAGCTTAAAATGTGCATCTTTGCTTCTTATATTGAACTATCCGGCCACAACACCACAGAATTTGTAGCACTTCCATCATAAAAAAAGCATAGTCAGAATTAAGTACTTCCTATAAACAACTACATTCATCAGAGTGACAACTGTGCAACCTAATGACAACAGCCTCCATTTACCATTCCACTAGTGACCATATCAGAAGAGCAATCTGAGTTTTATCAACTGTAGCTTGTTGAAATCTCTTGAACAAACTACTGTCAAGAACAAGACTGCAAGATTTACAGCTGTAATGGCATTAAAGGTGCTGCTACATATTTTTTGCAGGTCCTTATCCTAGAAAACAAGGAGAGAGGAAGGAAGAAAAGATAATCTGAAGGATCAGGTCAGATCATCTTCACAGGAAGTTCAGAGAGCATCTGGTGAACAGAACAAGAAAAAGAAAATCGCGCAATAACATAACTATGTAGAGAGAGGGAAAACAAGCAGAGAGGATACAACTGCTCACCTAGTGGGACGTTTGTACAGAATGTGATCAGAGAGGAATGGCTTTGAAAATAGAATGGCTTGCAGATCTTCTGGGAATAATAGCAGTTTTCACTTAAAATTATCCTTCCTTCAGAAAAGCCTTAGCAAGAAAACATTTTATCTGATCTCTACTAGGTCCCTCAAGAGCTTCAGTGACCTCAATAAATGCTTCTACTAGGGCAAACTGATACTTGAAACCCAAACACAATCCTTTTTCTAATATCAAACCCAGTGAATTAAGCCCAGTCCCCTTCCCAAGAACACAAAGAACACAAACCTCATTTCCACACAAAACAATATTCTTGCATTTCCCTAACAATTTCCACTTGAAGATCTCCAGGTATTGTACAAAGCAGAAATGAATTCTGCTCCACACCACCACTTTGTGGTAGCTAAGTAGTACTATCCTCACTTAACATGGAAGAGGAGATCTAAAAAGGTTAATTGTCTTTCTTAAGGTCATAGAAGAAGCCTCCGGGCAGGACAAAGCAGAGAACCTAAATTCCCCTATCTCACCTGCCTTTTGCCTCTATCCTAATCCTGACCTCGCTATCTGCAAATGGAGAAAACAAAAGTTCGTTGCCTGGGAGGAATTACTTTTTATTAAGTTAAGTGAGATGTGAGGGATGATATACTAAAGGGGGACAGGAAATAGAGAGGGACTTGCTCTCAATTTAAAAAAGTAGGTGATTTTTTTTAACATTTTAGGTAACAGGACATAGAGCAGCTGCAAAGCCTTCCCTTCCACGGGTTGTCTGTAGATCTACACATCCCAGGAAAACCCTGAGTAGTTTTTTTTTATTACCACATTTTCTTCTTCCCTGCAATTCCATCCAGTTGTTAGGTATCCTCCACCACTAACATCTGATTTGAAATATACTGCTTCACTGCGTGAAATTTGATTGATCATATTGTTTAATAAATCATAAGTGACCAAAGCTTATGGTTTGAAGTCTGTTCAAGCAACAAGGATTTGGTAAAAGCAAGCTGTATGCCTCTGCTGCTTTGGTAACCTGAAAGCAGTGGTATGCAGACATGCCCTACCTGCTCTCCTAGGTCATCCAGCATAATCATGACACATGAGTTAATATCTTCCATCTATTTCAATACACCTTCCTGCGGCTTTATGTCTACTGTGACTTAAGAAAATACATGCTTTGAGATGAGAGACTGGGA
This sequence comes from Tricholaema leucomelas, assembly GCA_013400475.1. Lineage (NCBI taxonomy): Eukaryota > Metazoa > Chordata > Aves > Piciformes > Lybiidae > Tricholaema lacrymosa > Tricholaema leucomelas. Next base: position 64,429 of record WAAF01017501.1, on the reverse strand, counting down.
ACCAATGTGGCTGGCATAAGAAACCACAGTTTCCTCGACTGACCTTGGGCAAATGGCTTGATGTTGCTATGCCACAGCCACGCCAACAGCAGAAACAGGTAAAAACTGAACTGCAGAAATAAAAGAGGCATTGGATTCAGCCTTCTCTGCTAATAAATGAAGGGACCCAGGCTCAAGCATTTAACTTTCCCTCTACACTGTTTAAAGAAAATCCAATTAATCACTAAATGCAGTATGTTACCTCAAAAACATGGGAGAGAGAAAAATCTCCAGATGCTAAGCCTTGTATTAGGAGAAGCATGAAAAGATAACACTAGTTATTTATTAATGTGCATGCTTTTCCCTCCTACAGACACTACACTGGCAATAAACACCAGTCTTTTGCTTTTTCTTGTGCTTTTCAGTTGGAAGCTCCCAATGCATTGTACTTCAGGTGCAAAATCTTAATGGAAAGTCTTGAACAGCCAAGATGTTTTCCCTGATTATCTGTCTCAGACACCCAAGTTAAAGAATAAAGGAGATTAGTTAGATATGAAAGGCATATTTCTGTAAAAGAAAACAAGGAAAGAGGGAGAATTTCATGAAAATTGCTTTCTGACTCAAACTTTAGAAAATACAACCTTTCCTTCCCCTGCAAATACCTATGGAATGAGTTTTCTCTGCTACTTGAACTAGAAATACTCAAAACTATTGGAAATCCATGCCGAGAAGGGGGGCAAGGGAGGAGATTTTAGCTTCTTTTGCTCAACACTCCTTGATTCAGCACTTAAATGTAAGAGAAGGCATACAGGTTGTTGTCTTCATCACATACCATGTTATATTAAAAATAAATACTCCTCAAGACAAGTGTAGTGCTGAAATATACCATGCAGCTGTTTTCTCTTGAATGTTTGCTTTCATCCTTAATGAGAGTGGAACTCATGTCTGCCAAACACAACTGCCTTCAAAAACTGGTTAAATCAAAGTAACATCTACACTGCTGCCAGAATTATTGCCTAAGTAATAATAAATAGAGAAGGGGGGGAAAAGTCCATTTAAAAAAATATAAATAGGTGGTTGAATTGCACATTATGAATCTATAGCTGATGCACAGATAGACAATTTGGGTTTTAATGAATAGTAAGTTTCATGAAGAATGTATCTGAAAATCCAGCCAATCTGTTTCATGCTGTTAATTGCTTTATGTCCATTTCCAATACTGGCAAAACAGTAAAAGAGCCATTTCCAAGGTAAGGACAAGCTATAATAATCAGAATAACGGGAACGTTGTCACCAGATATAAAGGTTTCCCGGAATCCTTTAAATTACACCTCTACTCAGACTTTACATCAGAGTGGAAATAGTATTTCTGATACCAAGTTAAAAGAAAATTGAAGTTCTGCCCACAGCCATCTGCCAGGCATTGGAAAGCAGGGTGCGAGGGAGGGCCCTGCACTACCATGGCACAACAGCATGTGGGCTTTTGGGACACCCCCTACACGCACACGCAGTCCCGCAGACTTTTAGGGACACCTCAGTGACTCATTATTACTGACTTCAGGGAAAAGGCATGAGATGCCATCGATTTTTCATAAACTTTTCACTGTGCTTGCGCTACCTGCCTCCTTTTAGACTCCCTTAGCGTGTTGGGGAGGGGAGTTCCACCCCGAAATGAATTAACATGATCTCTCCTGTCGCCAACATGCACAGCGGGGAACAGGAGGGCTTCTCCACCACCGCTGGACATCATTCATTCCCTGGCACAGAAGCAGCGAAGCGTGCCGAGCTGTATATTACATATGAAGACAGAGAGAAAGGGGACCCAGCTGTTCAAGCACATGGGACAGACGGGAGCGGGGAGCTGGGGTTTTACCCTGCGCAAGGGAGAAAGCTCCGGCCAGCCTGGCCGCTTAGGCGCCGCTCCGACCGCACTGTCCCGGAGATCACGGCTCTGTCTCCGGGGGCGGGGGCAGAAAAAGGTGTTACCGTTCTCTTTCATCTTTCGCTAGGAAAACTTTTCTCTTTTTCTGCGGCCATCACTCAGTATCCCCCTCGTCCTGGCGATACGAGCAAGGTGCCCGCCGGTCGTCCCTCTCCTCCCCGCACCCCCAGCCGCAGCGACAATCGCGGCACCATCCCGCCTCCCGGCTGGACACACGGCTCATTCCCCATCAAGCCGGGCCGGGATGGGTCATGGGGCGGTACTCACGCTGCTGTTGTGTCCGGACCAGTGCACCATGGCTTGGTTGTGCGCCGCATCCCCAGTGAGCGGGAAGGTGGTGCTGCTCAGCCTCAGCTCCTCTGCCCCTCGCAGCCTCGCCGTTCTGCCCTCCTCCAGTGGCCCATGGGGCTGAGCTCGGCCACCGCGCTGCCCCTCGGCGGCGGGCAACCCCCGGCCGCCGCCCGCCGGCGGTTCCGCGGCGGCCGTCGACTCGGCCGAGCCCCGCGCCCTGCCGCCCGGCCAGCTCCGTAATCCTCGCGGCGGCGGCGGCGCTGGCTGTCGGTGCTCCTGCCTAAGGCGAGCCGAGGAGGACGGCCAGGAGGGCGACGGAGACGAGCAGGATCGGCAAGTTATTTCGGCGCCGGTGCAACACCAAGAGAGGAGTAAGAGCCATGTCCAGGCGAGAAAAACGGTGTGGCAGGTCGGAAAGCAGTTAGTCCCCTTCTCCATGCCTTTGCAGAGCGAGTCAGGGGGCTCGGAGAGGGAGGGGGGACGAGGAGCTGCCTTTAGGGCTTTTCTTTTCTTTTCTTTTCTTTTTTAAGGAGAAACAAACCAGATTCTAATTATAATGATTATTATTTGCACAAGGCTTCTCTTTCTCTCGCTCTCCTTTCTCTTCCCCCTTTCTCAGCCTCTGAGATGATGACCAGGAAAAAAAAAATGAAAAGAAAGAAAAAAGAGAAGAAAAAAAAAACTCTCTCTCTCCCCGGTAGTTGGATTCCGTTCCTCACTGTTGGTGGAGTCTTTCTTTTTTTTTTTTCTTTCCTTTTTTTTTTTTTTTTTTTTTTTTGAAAAGTGCTTTTCAGTGAAACTGTTCACGTTCAAGGATTTGATCAAGTGAGAGGGTAACACCACACGGGGGGAGGAGCCCCGAGCCTTGCCAAGCCGCCGCCGCCGCTGAAATACACCACCGAGTCACCAGCCGCGCTGCGCCGCGCCGCCGGGGGCCGGGAGCGGGGCCGGGGGCGGGAGCGGGACACCGCGCCGCACCGAATCAGCTGGAGCATCTCCCAGCCTTTTCTCCTGATTTGGTATGTGTGCGCCTGCCTGAGAAAAAGCAGCCGTCATTCGGTATTTCTCCGGATGTATATTTACATACACTCGTGTCTACAGCAGTGTAGGTATTCCTCGCCCTATACGTATGCACACACATGTATGTACAAAGGCTGGATATGCGAAGGGGGCATAAAGGGCAGCGTAGCCGGGGTGAGTAGCTCCTGGGTGACTTCCCGTGTGTAGCGGCGTACCGGCGGACTCAGCCATCCAGCAACACCGCTCCGGGCATATGAATGTGCCCGTCTCGAGGGGACATTCCCGGCCGTGGGAACTCCGCGCGTGTGCGTGGGAATCCCAGCCACCTTGCCCCCACTCTCCAGGGATGGAGACTAGCAGGATTTATTGAGGGGGCAAGAAAGGGCAGTATCTGCAGGCGGCTCGCTGCATCAGCATCTCGGGACTGTGCTGGCAGAAGGAGCAAGGGAGGTGTATTTCTTTAGGTGGTGGCAGTGGAATGCTCCGGCTGCCATCTCAGGGATGCAACATTGCCCCGACCAGGACAGCTGCTTTCTGCTGGCAAAGCCCAAGGAGCCTTTCCAGCTTCAGCGCCCGGAGAGGGTGTGAGTAATCGCACGGTGCTAAGGGGAGAGGGCAGCCTGCTGCCTCCCACGGCTGCGGAGCCTCCCCCCATCCTTCTGGGTGTCACCCTTGTCAGAGCTGTTCGTGCCTATGCCACGTTTCTCCGGAGCGATTCATTGCAGCAGCACTCCCGTACTTCAAATCAAACCCACGGTCGCGCTTCCCTCGTTCTCCTCCTCCCTCTAAAAAGTGTCAATAATTAGCGTTATATTAATCGTCTCGCCCTCCCACTTACCATATCAACCTTTCTTTGCCGTCCAAGGACGGATTCGCCAACTACACGGCTTTCCTTGCGGTCTCTGCCCCCCACCCACTGCCAGTCCCAGAGCAGGGACGGCTCAACAGTTTCCGCTGCCTAACGTGAGTCTTCCAGCGTGCATGAGAGAGGGACAGAGGAAGGACCGGTAATGGCTGTATCGGCGGTGGGAGGGCGTTGGGATTACTTTACTAAGCGATGCCCTGCGCTTGCCACCTCGTGCACCGGGGCTGAAGGGGTCAGTATCCAGCCCGTCTGCCACCGGGGAGGGTGAGGAGCTGTTGAAGGGTGGAAAGGACCGCGAACAAGAGAGGGTCCAGGGTGTCACTCGGTTGGCTGAGAAAAGCGCTAACAGTTCAAGGAAGACGAGGGACACGGGGGGGTGAGCGAGCCGGTGTGCGGTGGGGGCTCTGCCTGTGAGCCGCAAATCCCGACGCAGAGAGGGAAAGTGGGCGGTTGGGGCAGGGGAAGCAAATCATCCCTCCCCACCCCGACGGATGTTATTTCTGGCTTGGACTCGGCACCCGATCAAACTACGCTGCCAAAATGTTTAGGAGATGACATTTAATTTGTGTGGGAGCAGTGACGTGGACCTCTGCCAGAGCTGATCCATACAGCCGCGGGCGAGGGGACTGCACAAGTCACAGACACCTGTGGCAGGCATTTCTCTGCCTGCGGAGAACCAGGCCGGCCCCACGGCTGCACCATCCTACTGCCTGCAAAGGAACGACAAGGCTGGGAAGGGGAAAGACCTCAACTGCCTGCCTGGACTGACTGCTGCAAGCTTATCCCTAGGTATGTGGTATCCGCGGCACACATGCCACCCCTGAATCTTGCCATTGCTGTGCACTGTGAAGGGATGCACTGCCTACCTAATGTTATCCTCCTACACTGAGGCTGCAGATGTGGTCCACAGAGCTTGTTCTTAAGTTACAATTTAAGTTTTTTTTCAGTTTGTCTGAACCCAGCAGCAGCTCCCTGCTGCTCCTGAAGACCTCTGCACATCCTGAACCCTGTTTGCCAAAAATTAAAAGTTACCATGGGGTAGACAATTACTACTGCTTAACCATTATGCAGTCTACCCAGTCCCATTTATATTCTCAGCTTTGCTAGACACTGTTTAGGACCTAGTCCTTGTTCACACATGGACTAGGAGTGGATCAGCCACTCATTTTTGTAGCAGCATCCCTGACTTCACGAGCAAAGTTCACCCACACCAAGATAGGACTTGGGGACACATCTCCTTTCCCAAATGCTGCCAGCATAAGGCATTGCTTCTTGTCCCTCATATTGCTTATTGTCACTGCAAGACACCAGCTGTGCAGACATGGCACAGAATGTGATGAGCTTCATGCACAGGTGTGCTCACCAACACTTTCTTTAGGGCAATGCTTTCACCCCCTCTGTAGCAAGTCTCTTCTACCCTGCAGACTGAAGAGCTGTTACTTGCAACTGCAATCACCACTTGTGAATATCATCCACATCTGCCCTATTTAAGGACAATCCCAGGCATTCAGCTCATACTGTGTCAGCAAGGCTACCCCAGATGCTCATTTCTCAGATACCCGTAGGAAGGGCTAGTGTTTCCAAAGAAAATATTTTAAAACCCTTCATCAGAGCCTGCTTATTGCTTTGCTGTTAAATAATAGGACACACAGCTGAGGTTCCACTGATGATATGAGACTGTCTATTAAATCTCACGCCAGATCTCCCAGCGCCTAGCAGGTGCATCAGTGGCAAAGAGAGGAGCAGCAGTCAAAGCTCTCGAATCCCTTTTTTTTTTTCTCTAGAAGACAAAGGTAACGTGAGCAACATCCCCATCTCCTGCACGATTGGCGAACTGCGTGCCCATCACCAGCACACAAAAAAGGGGCTTTCCCAGTTTGTACCAGGAATACCAGGTTTGTTTCAAAACCTGTCCTCTTGCACGACATGGTGACAGTGAGGATATCATTTGACATTGCTAGGTTGGCAAAGTCTATACCCAAGAATAGGAAGGCAATAGTCCAACACAGTATCCATTACAGGCTGTTTTAATCCCTGGTCTAATCCATTACAATCTGCTTTAATCCCTCCCTGCTGCAAACATCCATTCAAAGAAGCAGGGGTTGGTGTTATGTTCCATTGGACCATGTTGATTTTTAATTGATGTAAGGCAACCATATGCCATAACACCAGGCAATGCAGTACATTTCTAAGCAAGCAAGTGAACCTTCTGGAAGGCAAGTTGTGGCACAAATAGAAAGCGGCAGAATGTGTCTTTAACCAAGGGGAAGCTGGGTTCAGTTAAGGAGAAAGAGGCAATCAGGGGAGTTATGTTTGTTTGGAAAGGATGACTTGTGTGGAAGAACTCTAATGACACTATTCATAAAAGAAACAAAAACATAGACCCTGGCAATTATTTTATGCCAAAGCCTTCTAAAGCAGCATTGATCATTTGGTGGGTTTGGGTTTTGTGGTTGTTTTGTTGGGGTTTTCTTTGTTTGTTTTGTTTTGTGGGTTTTTTTTTTCATATTCTGTGACTTTCATTTGGGAAAACAGAAAACAAAACAAATGAAAAAAAAAAGAAAAAGAAGAAATAAAGCAACCCTAAAGTTAACTACTATAACACATCAATAGCTTCACCATCACTAGCTCCACTGCTGGTTGCAGACCTGCTTCACGGTACCCCCATCCCTTCTGTTCTGCCCAGCTCTGCCTAGCTCTGCCTGATACTGCTCCACGCTCCTCTCCTGCAGCAATGTGTCTCCCAGTCACTACCACCCCAGAAATTTCTGACTGCAAGCTGCAACCTTACTTGCTGGATCTTGAAAGAAAAAGGGGAGGAACTGGGAAAGATTGTAAGAGGAAAATCTAGAGTGGGAAAAAATAATGCCCCAGATACACAGCATTCTTTTCATACACATATACCCTTCCCTGAAGATCTACATTACCCAAGCTCTCTCGAGGAAGAAAACCCCACATGTATTGACAGAAAAGTCAATGCTTGCTTCAGTTAACTTTAACCTATTTATTGTATGTGAGACTAGTCATTGGAAAACAAAGCAGGCCTGTGATAAAGGTGTCTTGTTTATTAAGGAAAAGCTTGGATCTACCTAAACCTGAAGTGTCCCTGTGTCCTCAGACTAAATGTCACCTGCAGGCAGGGGCCCCACCATTCCTTCTGGTACAACACCACCTCCATTAAGGGACAAATTCTCTCCTAGCCCAGCCAGTCAGGGTGTGCAGCAGACAGTTTGTCTCTGAAACACAGCAGGGCCATGGCAGGGAGCCTTTCATATTGCCAGACTGTTGCAAAGCTCCTAAAAGGGGCTGCAAAAATCCACTGCACAGATGCTGTCAGATGGAATCTAGATCCTGCACTAAACAATGAAGTGGGTGTTGAGCAGCCCAGCATAAAACTATGCAGCATGGGTACCACATATCAGCATGCCAAGGGAAGTGTTTTACACATCCTGGATTATGGGACAGCGATAGGACAATTTGATCACAGATGATCTCGGACCAGAGTTCTCATGAAGTAGTGGATTCCCTCACCACATCAGAGCACCACTATCTTCTTGATCAACACCATCCACACAATGCCCCAAAGCAGAACGTACCACAGGCCACAGTGGAACTGCAGCAGACAGAGGCTTAGCAGAGTAAAGAATTAACTTCTGTGGATCTCACCCTCAGGTTCAGAACTTCACCAGGGTGTGCAGATGTAATGCCAGGTTTGGTGAGCAGCCTGTCTGTATCCTTTTTTTCTTTTTCAGTCCAAACAACATGTCTTTGGTAGACCAAAGAGACCACTTCATTCAGGAAGGCTCAAGGCATCTCCACTATCTTCACCCACAGATAAGGCTGCCTAAAAGGTGCACACAACCACAGGACTTGGTGATGCACAATGAAGGCAGAGGTCTTTTGAGGGCTCTGAGAAGATTCTTCAGTTAATATTGGGAGAACTTCTAGCTGAGATTGGGATCTTGTATTGGTCCTAAAGCCAAGGCAAGCTTCTGCTGATAATCAGCATCATCAGGAATGCCAAAATGCTTATCAGAATGGAATGAGTGCATGAAGCATACCAAAGATAATTTGTGCAGCACAGAAGTTCAGTGTGTTGAATTCACTGTGTACCACAGGTTACATACATTTCTATCTTGGAGACCTGAGTCAGAACTGCAGGATTCCCTGTCTCCCAGATTTCAAATCATCCAGGACCACAGTTCAACTAATTTTCAGAAGCATTTGCCAAGTTTTTGAAAGCATGCTCTTTAGTATCACTTTAAAAGCACTGTCAGGACATTCAGACTTGCAGCCCCTCTGTCTTCTGTATTCAAAGAGCTCATCCAAAAAGTTGTCTCATATGAGAGGTATAATCATGGCTTAAGGTGCTATAACATCCAGGGACATGCTATGAGTACTAAGACATCCCATTTGTAGAAAATCTGGTTGAAAACAGGGAATGTGACTAATACTCACATGCTTATTGATTCAGAAAGAGGAAATTACCATCATCTACCTTCCTGTCCCAAGGTGTGACCCAGTCTCACAGGTCCCATGGAGAAAAGAAATCTTCATTACTGCTAGAAATTTTGTGCACCTCTTAGCTTCTAGTTGTTAATGAAGCCTCATGCCTATGAATGTTTAGGAGTGCTTTTGCCACTACAAATCAAAGTACAAATACTGCATGGAACTGCCTCATCTGCTTGTTCCACTCTTTCCCTAGGGATCTAGAAAGGTTCAGATCTCCATCCAACACACATAGCAGGACAGCAGTAGCTACAGCTTCTGTGATTTCAGGGGCACAAAGGTGTTGGAATAGAGCAAGTTTTAGTACAAACTTCTGGTAGAAGGAAAGCACAGTGATAGATCTTGCCACCTCTTGCTACCAGGTAAAAATCCTTCAAACACTCTTTCTGTTGTGCCAAGAGAAGAGGTACCCATCCTTAGCTACTGTGCCTACTGGAAGCAAGCAGTTACCAAAGAGTTCAGTTCTGCTGCCTGGACTCTTCAGGTAACCTATGTTAACAGTCAAGAGCCAGTTAAAGCTTTTCATGTATTCCTTATTTTGACTTAAACAGGTCTGAGATAATGGAGGAGCTCAGATGGCACATGTGAAGGTGCAGTAAAAAACTAGTTGATGACTGTACTGTCAGCACAGAACTTGTCCCTGTGACCCAAGCACACTTTCTATCTAAGCACTGCTTCTGAATTAGAGTTTAGATTTTGCCATATTTCACTAGACACTAAGGTGATATCATTCCAGAAGTGACTAATAGTTATAGAGCCCTTAAAAATAGGGATCTTCAGAGGTCACATAATCCATTTACCTTTCTCTAAAAAGACTCAACTGCATTTAAGCCAAAGCACAGTACAATGTGCAAATCACAGCTAAAACAGTAGGATGAAAATTCAGTTAAAAGAGAGAAATTTTTGGAAGATGTGAAATCAGCCAATGTAAAACAAATTGGACTCTATCAGAATCAGGTTGTTCCTACTGACTTTGAATTGCAGTGGAAGGTTGACTGCCAGAGCAAATCACTTCATCTTCTCAACAATCTCACTAAAAAGATACCAACAGCTAGTGGCTCTAGACAAAAGAAAGAAATGGAAAATAACCTATGCTCATCCTCTATCCTAATGGGATTCCTCAAGAGTCTATACCCTGAACATCTCCTTAGGCTCCAAATATCCAAGGTTTCACATGGCTTATAGGCTTAACAAATCTGCTACTACTTCAGTTCCAAAAACATTTACATTTCTATGGCTTCCAGTGGGATCTTATTTACAGATCAATTATCGAAGTGACACCAAATATTATTTTCCCAGTTTCCACCAAGGGATGCTACCATTGGAGACCCACTGATTTTTGTTTGATACAGATTTCCCTTCTAGAGGAGTCCTAGGACTGCCTTGTTGCAGAGATCACTGTTCCAACCCAAGGATTTCAACAGTGACAGCACTAAAGCCCTTTAGTGCTGTACTACCAGTTGTAAACCAAAGTCCCCATAAGACCATGAGTCATACAACAGGAATCACAACTAAGGGGATAGCTTAGGGAAATGTCACTGATCAAAGATGACCAAGCCTCCTCCCAAGCATTAATATATAGCACAATTCTAGCTCCCAGGGCAGCCAGATAATGTTCTCCTCCACAATCCCAGCAGATTTACTTCCTCCTCTGGTTTAGGGAAGAAACCCCCAAGAAAGAAACTCAGAGGACGTAGTACCTTCAAATAAAGAGGGACACCAAGCACTAGCCACATCCAGGTCCCCACAGGCTACCAGCAAAAAAACCAGCAACAACCCACAGACCTACAAGGATGGGAAAACACAAAAAAAAAAAACACAAACCCAAACAAAAAAAAAAAAACATAGAATCAACCAGGTTGGAAGAGACCTCCAAGATCATCCAGTCCAACCTAGCACCCAGCCCTGTCAAATCAACTAGACCATGGCACTAAGTGCCTCATCCAGTCTTTTTTTGAACACCTCCAGGGATGGCAACTCCACCACCTCCCTGGGCAGCCCATTCCAATGCCAATCACTCTCTCTATGAAGAACTCCCTCCTAACATCCAGCCGAGACCTCCCTCGGCACAACTTGAGACTGTGTCCCCTTGTTCTGTTGCTGGTTGCCTGGGAGAAGAGACCAACCCCCACCTGGCTACAGCCTCCCTTCAGGTAGTTGTAGACAGCAATGAGGTTACCCCTGAGCCTCCTCTTCTGCAGGCTAAACAACCCCAGCTTCCTCAGCCTCTCCTCACAGGGCTGTGTTCCAGTCTCTCACCAGCTTTGTTGCCCTTCTCTGGACACATTCCAGTATCTCAACATCTCTCTTGAATTGAGGGGCCCAGAACTGGACACAGTACTCAAGGTGTGGCCTGACCAGTGCTGGATACAGGGGAAGAATAACCTCCTTTGTCCTATTGGCTACACTATTCCTGATGCAGGCCATGATGCCATTGGCTCTCTTGGCCACTTGGGCACACTGCTGGCTCATGGTCAGTCAGCTGTCAACCATCACCCCCAGGTCCCTTTCTGCCTGGCTGCTCTCCAGCCACTCTGTCCCCAGCCTATAGCACTACTTGTGGTTGTTGTGGCCAAAGTGTAGAACCCTGCACTTGGCCTTATTAAATCTCATCCCATTGGCCTCTGCCCACCCATACAGCCTGTCAAGGTCCCTCTGCAGGGCTCTCCTACCCTCCAACACTTTGACACCTGCTCCTAGCTTCTTGTCATGAAGTTCCTTGACAGCCTCCAGCCAGCCATATAATGCACACAAAATGTTTTTAAAAACTCTCCTGTAGAAATATTGGGGGGAGGGGGGGAGAGGAGAAGGATGGGAATGGGGAGGAAGGGGAGGCAGGGGAGGGCAGGGAAGTGACACAAACTGCTTTTCCCCATCTCACAGAGCATACAGTGGAAGAATGGTACTGCTGTGGCCAGTGACAGAGAAACAGCTCTCCACATTTAAGACTTTACTTTCACTCCAGGTACTATTCCAACTTCATATTATCTTCCAGAAAAAAATCAATCTTTCCCTTTTCCATGTCCCCACAAGCTTGGGACATACCTAGAAGGAGAAGGAGTTGTTCTTGTTTCTTCGCTACTCAAGCTAAATCCAACACTCTGTGTATGTGTGTGTGTATAAAGGCAGAATTTTATTGGCAGGCTAGAGAGAAGCAAGTCTGGCAGGGACCCTAGCTTTGATGGTGGAACTTTGCAGGAGGGTATTCAGTCTGCAACAGCTTGGTACTGTTTTCTTTCCCACAACAAACACCTTTTAAGATTCTCACCTATGGCTATTTCTATCCCTCCTTTTAAGAGCAATCCCAAACAAGACAGGAATTGAACTACAGCACTGAAGAAAGACTTTATACTATTCAACATTAACAGAAAGGTGTATATTTGGGGAAGAACAAAACAAAAATGCAGTATAAAGAGAAATAACACTGAGCTACAGCAGCAAGCTGCTGCCTGTGGGCAGGTGTTTCTTACCAAGGCAGTCCTGCCAGTCCACAATAACTCTTGTGCACTGATTCAGCAACGACTGACTCCTAAAAGGAACCAGGTTGAATCAAATCTCATGTAAATAAAGTCAGAAACTTTCTGAAAGGGGGAGGCTCAGGCAAATTTATGCTCCCAGTACCTCTAAGACAAGAAGTAGGACAAAACTAAGTGGCAGCTGTTACAGCCTTTGCTAAATTATTTTGGCTAATAGCTTCAACTCACTAGGGAGTAACAAGTTTCATACAAACACAGAAAATCGTTAAAAAATAATACTGGCCTATGAAGAGAACAACATGTAACCCACACACCACTGTATGCTCAGTAGAGGACTGGCAAAGGCCAGGCATCACTGCTGTATGCACTTCCATCATGCAAATGTCAATTGCTTAAGTGAATAATCACTTAAAGTCTAGCCATGCATAGAGCTCCTGTCAGGCTTTAGGAAAAAGGTCTGCAGATGCAGCAAAGAAACAATCTCCAATCGGATGTTTAGATTATGACCTGCAAACAAAACGCAAGTTCATTCTCTTCAAACAGAGTGCAAATAAGAACTGCTAAAGGGTTTGATCTTCACACAATACAAATAACACTGGGTAAAATAGGGAGCTCGTCTGAGGAGGTAGGAGGAATAACCTGGACAGGTGTTTTGTGCAGTGTAAAAGCATACAGGAGGCCAAGGGGTGCACAGGCAGAGAGACCAAAGCTCTTCACTCCACTTCCCTTAAAAGCGCACCCATCTGCCACTCTAAACAAGCAGCGTAGTTATTCTGTGCTCTACTAAGTGATCTAGCAGTTACTTTTGGAGGGAGTTTAAATCTATTCCTCGGCTTTGTTACACATGTCCAGGTTCCAGTGCAGTACCACAGAGAGCACTCCCGTCACTCTTCCTTTTCTGGGCCTGTCCAACACTTCACAATTTTAGTGGCACTCTGGAGCTGAAAGGCAATCTCAAAAGGGTTAAAATTTAGAGACGCAAATGAAAATGCAATTAATAAATCTGCTACATAAAAGATCCTCCTGCTCATAATGCAATTGGCAAGGGTTGAACATTTTTCCTTGGGCCTACTCTACTCCATTACTACAATAATGCATGGTAATATAGTTAGCATTGATTTGCCGCGAGGTGCATGTACTACATCTGCAAGCTAACAGGGAAAAAGGAGAGAGTCTCTCTCCTTGAAATGCTGGAATTACTTAATTATCTAAGGAAAATGACATGCAGATTTAACAGCACAGGGAAGGGTAAGCACTGACTTTCCCCATTCCCAATGAAGACAGAATAACGCTTCTCTGCTATGTGATCTCCATGCAAAGCAAACACTCCTGGTTTGTTATTATTAATTGCCCCAACTCCTATCACTGGAATTCAGTGTTGATATTTCACATCACTCCCAGCTATGCTTGCTATTCATAAATCATCCTGAGAGGAGGTGTCAGGAAAGGAGAAGAAATACGAAAGGAAACTCATAAGTAGCTCTAAATAGGCAGCTGCTGTTTGAAGGCTGCAGTCCTCTCCACAGAGTCAGATGTAAACCAACATTACTGTTACAAGACAGCAGGAGATGTATGCTAAAAGCGGATAGGCGAGACAGGGGAGCAAGTACTCAGACAGAAAAGGTAAAGGAAAGCAGATGGCCTGGGGGATTAACCTTTCATCTTCACATCCACAGGTTAGATCGGATTAGATGGTCTGATAAAAGCTGAAAGGCACTGTTACGGTTATTAATCTCTATGGGGTTGACTGCAGTCCAAATGGTGATAGTTCTAGTGGTCAAACTAGCACTGATTTTCCCTTCAGAGTCCAGAGCTAATAATTTAAAACCTCTTTTCCAGTTTTCCATCTGTAAAATGGAGATGAAATGGCCTCACTTCTTCAAAGGTGAAGTTCAGACTGGGGTTTTGGTCATCCTACACCTCCTACTCTTTTACACAATTATACCTTCCACAGAAAGCATTCACTCTCCTGCTCCTCATAACAGCTGTGCTTAAGCTATTGCTCCTTTTTAGAGCAGTGTTATGTGTAAGGAACCACGAAACACAAGCTTGCTACCTGAGAGATTTCTCTCAGTCCAGTTACTCGACTGATAACCAACTGTGACTAACTCCACTCCGTAGCCTTCTGACTGCCAAGAGGACAACACCAAATCAGATATGGGTGAAAAAAAAAGAGGTTAGGGTCACCAGGAACACACTTTCTCCCAAGACAGAACACATTCTCCACTCATAGCTTTTTGTCGATCCTTCTTTAATGTTGTTTCAAAGTTAAAAGCGGTTGAAACTTGAAAGCAAGGTTTGTAGGAAAGGAAGGGTAACTTCTGATAGATCACACAAGGTACCTTGAGAAAAAGAGGAGCTTAAAAGCACACAAACCCTTTATTTGGCTACACATCGTTGCCATTTGATTTTTATTTTTTTTTTAGGAAAGGCTCTTCCCTTCTTTCCTCCTTTCTACTAAAGATTTCAGGGGGTTGGGGGTTTTGTTCTTTTTTTCTATGGTGGAGTGTGTGTGTTTTCCCTTTCTTCAACACTGCACCTTTTCAGTACTTACTCTAGGAAGCTTGACAGTGTGGCAAAAGAAGCAATGAAAGTATCACAGAAACAGAACAAGAAATCAGCTGGAAGTTATTCATACCAGTATTCTGTAATACACTGAAGAAAAAAAAAGGGAAAAAACGAGGTGAAAATATGATCTTCAAACATCACTGATCTGAAATTCAGAACTACTGTGGTTTCTGGTCTCAGTGAAAATCAGAGGGTGGAGAGACAAAAAAAAATCACAAAGCCCTTAACAGAGACTTTTTCTCTAATTCTTTAATTTTCTCTCTAAAGAATTGTTAAACTTTGCTGATGTTAAATCAAAAAGATTTAGTGGATTGCTGTGATTTTTTTTTAGGAATAGCAGGTTCAGCCTGCTTTCCACAAGTAGATTTCTTGTTAAAAACATCATAGCATTTTTACATTGCAGTTAACTTTCCCCACTCCAGACTAAACAGAATATTTCTTATTCCTCTTGCAAGAGTTTCCACCATACTGTCATCTCCACTGTTTTACCAGCACAGGAGACTCAAGGTACTTTGAACTGGCAAATAAAGAGTCTGCATAGGTCTCTCATTGAGGTCCACCTTAATCACCCGAGTAGACACAGGAGGGAGCTCACACAACCCCGTTCACACTGAGGTTATGTCTCTCCCTGCAGCGACCGAAGTGAACATCTCTGATTCTCAGTTCAGAGTTCCTTTAGATCTTGGACTTAAATTTCCACAACTGCTAGAATACAGATCTCCCTTTTTAAGGTACCAGGGCAACTGGCATGTGGCCTCCTCCATAACAGAAACAGAAAAATCTGTAGCAGTGTTAGCTGAGACCAGAGGGATGAAATCTTCGGTCACCTGTAATGTAATGCTGCTCTTGTACTCTTGGCTGAAACTGGGGGCGGGGGGAGAAGGTTGTGGGTTTTCCTTTTGGATTTGGGTTTGTTGGTTTGATTGGGGTTTTTTGTTTGTTGGTGGGTTGTTTTGGGTCTGTTTTTTGTTTGTTTGGGGGGCCGTGTTCTGCTGGTCCTTTGCTTCCTTCTCCATGCCAGACCTCACGAAGAAATCTCTAGGCACTCCCCTTCTTCAGCCTCCTCCTGTTCTGCCTAAGCTGGGTGTCCACAAGTGCAGCAAAGTCAGCCTCATGGGGAAGAAGAAGGAGGACTTTCAGAGGCTTTTTTTTTTTTCAATTTGTGCAGCTGCCTAGGCAAAACACTAGCAGAGATTGCCTGCTGAACCATTAGATTCTTTTCTACAACAGGTTTTATTCCCCTTACTGGGTCTCCCTTTACTACTGCCCTTCATGGTATATTTTGTAGAATGAAATTACAGAGTGCTTTTATTGGAAGGGATCTCTGAAGGTCATCTAAGTCAACCCTTCTTCTATGGGCAGGGACATGTTTCACTAGATCAGGCTGCTCAAAGCCCCATCCAACCTGATCTCAAACCCCTTCAGTGAGGAGGCACCCATAGCTTCTCTGGGCGACCTGATCTGTGTCTCACCACTCTCATTGTGAAATGCCTCTTACATCTGTTCGATACAAACCTACCCTCTTTCAATTTAAAACCATTGCCCTTTGTCCTGCTGCTGCAGGCCTTGGTAGAAAGTCTCTCTCAATCTTTCTTCTAAAACTCCTCTGAAAGACCACAGTAAGGCATTTCCAGAGCCTTCCTCTGCACCCACTCTAACAGATCTTTGTCTTTCTTGTGCTGAGGACTCTAGAGATGGATCATAGAGTTATAGAATAATTTAGGTTAGAAGGGACTTCAAAGATCATCTAGTTCCAACCCTTCACAATAGGCAGGGACACCTCCCACTAGAACAGGTTGCTCAAGGCCTCATCTAACCTAGCCTTCAACACCTCCAGGGAGGGAGCATCCACAACCTCCCTGGGCAACCCATTCCAGTGTTCCACCTCCCTCACTGTAAAGAACTTCTTCCTAATATCTAGTTTAAATCTCCCCTCTTCCAGTTTAAACCCATTACCCCTTCTCCTGTCATTGCAAGACCTTGTAAATAGTCCCTCCCCAGCCCATGCAGTCCTTCAGATAGACTCCAGGAGAACACTTGCAGAGGAGTAGAATCACCTGCCTTGACCTTCTGGCCATGTTTCTTTCTATATAGGCCAGAATATTATTTGTTTTCTGGACTGCAAGCATAGATTGCTGCATCATGTCTAGTTTTTCATGCACCAAAATAAAGATATTTTATTCTGGTACTTTAAACCAAGTTCACTTTTCTCATTACAAATTCAGTAAGACATAAGAATCCGAAATTAATTCTTAAAAGCACCCAAAACAAATTACCTAAAGGGAGAATCTAATGACATAGCTCTCACAGGTTACTGTCACCTCTTTCCACATCACACACCTAAGGTCAGGGAGCCCTAGAGGCTGCTTGCAGTACAGTTAAATGAAGCTTTTGATCAAATAACCTTCAATTCAAGCAACTGTGTCGAGACAATGAGATAAAGTGTTTGCTCATTTGCCAGACTATGGCCATAAAGAGAACATCACTTTATTCCAACAGGCATTTCTATAAGAAATGGAATAGGTACAGACAGTGAAGCCTATTCTTCTAGCTTTTCCTTCTTTCTTTTATATCAATGGTTTCAGATAAATTCTGGAAAGAAAGTTAGTTTCTTTTTAACGTCTTCAGAGAAGCTTTTGTATTTCTTTACAGTCCTCACGCTATGTAGCCCAGCTTAGACATTCATTGTCTTTGAGCATCAGAGCAGTAACAGTCTAACAGCTGCAGCAGCAAGAATTAATCTAGGTGTACTAGAACATCCCAGCAGACAGCACATGTCCAAGAAGACATCATTAGATTTAAGGTAGTTTGCTGACTTTTAACTTCTTCCTTCTTTTCCTAATTTCTAATGCTCACAATTGATGTAGGGATGGGATTTTTAACCCACTTTCTTGCAAAAAGAAATGCTGAGATGCTGCTGTTAATTGTCCTCTTTCCAGTTAAAACCATAGAGAAGCCCCTAGTTGGTACATTATCTTGTGGGCTTCTCATCATTTGTAATGTAAGATATGTCTTCATTTGAGGAAAAAAAAAAACAACCAACCAACGAGCCTGATTTCATTTCATTTATAATTTCTCCATATCTGCAGGTACATTTTTTCTAAGAGGCCTGTTTTCCTGCATTTTGACGGTGTGCTTTTACACCCCTGGAGAGAACAGACATTCTACATCACCATCTGAGTATACTCAGCAGGCTATCAGAATGCAAATTCCTCAGGGGCTGCTCCTCTGGCTTATTCATTACTGAACAAATACCTTCAGAATGAAAGCATGAGTTGGCAACCCCAATACCTCCGAATGTACCCTGCCAAGGGAGGAGGTAACAGAACATACATGACATTCTTATCCCCTTCTTCATTCTTATCTCCTTCTCTTCTGGGAACCCCAGAGGATTTTGCAAACTGTATCATTCTTGAAGAGGAATGCAGGTCATACATTGATTTTTGGGGTTTTTTTTTTAATGATTTAAAGGATATAAAGTTAGAACAGACTCAGCTGAACAACTAAGATAGCATCGTTGGCAAAGTGAACTAAAAAAAACCCCACAAAACCAAAATCCAACAACAGAATCTCTGATGCTGCACAGGCACAGTGTCACGACCCAGTATGCCAAGTCAACCCTAGGCAGCAGGGGAAGTCATACTGTTAATTGTGTTTTGGAAAAAAAACAATTAAACCTTTAGAATTATTTTATCAGACTGAAAAGAAATCCATTATTTTCTTAAATTTTGACTTCAGCTTTATAGAGAGGTGGGGTTTCGTTGTTGGTTTTTTTTTTTTTGCCTAAATATGGTATTTTTCATAAATAGTGAACAGTAAAACTCACAGTGATAGAGAAAAGACACTGACATAAAGCAGGCTTCTGTGCGCTGATGGATGTGATTTAAGCCCAGCAGGCAGCAAAGGCCCACCCATCTGCTTGCTTGCTTGCTCCTCCACAGCGATATGGGGCAAAGAAATGGAGAGGTAAAAGTGCAAAATGTTGTGGGTTGAAATAAAGATAGTTTGGCAAAGCAAAATAAGGAATTCTTTCACCACTTCCTTAAAGCCAGGCTGGATGAGGCCTTGAGCAGCCTGCTCTAGTAGGAGGTGTCCCTACCTATGGCGGGGGGTTGGAGCTGGATGATCCTTGAGGTCCCTTCCAACCTAAACCAATCTATGATTCTATGATTCCCATGGGCAGGAAGGTGTTCAGACACCCCCGGACAGCCCCATCATGTGACATCAACTTGAGAAGGCATCCTCACTCTGAAGGTCCCTCCTTTCTCCTTCTCCTCCCATCTTTTGTTACTGCATCATATGAATGCTTTGTTGCTTCTGATGTTAATTTCCTTCTAGTGAGAAAAGAGTGGGAGAGTCACCAGCTAGGAAAGACATTGAGACTGGAAAATTCCCTTGCAGGAAATTAAACCGAACTGACACCAAATGGGGGATGAGTTAGGCTTATTAGAGCAAATGAAAACTCTTGGTAATGGACTGAAGCACAGGGAAAATGGGAAGGGAAAGGAAAAAAAAGAGAGGAAAAGAGAGAGTGTGACGAACTCAGAGAAAAATGACACCAGCACCCCTTGGATTCAGAGTCCAGGCCTTTCAGTAGCAGAAGCTCCCAGCAGGGTCCTCCGTGGTGGATGCAACACGTGGTCGTGGTGTT
Source organism: Tricholaema leucomelas (assembly GCA_013400475.1). NCBI lineage: Eukaryota > Metazoa > Chordata > Aves > Piciformes > Lybiidae > Tricholaema lacrymosa > Tricholaema leucomelas. The sequence continues at coordinate 45,128 of WAAF01017501.1, read as the reverse complement.
TGGAAGTCGTGGTCCTTTGATACTCTTCTGGTGGGGTTAGGGCAGTCTCCAAACCACAAAGGGAGGTGTGCAGAGATGGAGGTGAGCGCTGCAGCGCAATGCTTGCTATCGGCCTTCCCGTGGCGCTGTTGCAGTGTTTTAAAGAGGGAGTTCCCTCCTCCGCAGGAATGATCTCGTCATTGTTGAGCCGTTCCGCCAGGCCAGCAGCTCTCCTTAAGAGCTATTAATGGCTATCAAAGCCACCACCCTGTCTATTCAGCCCAGGTACGTGAGGCATTGTTTTGAGACAATAGCGTCACTGGACTCTCAGACACAGACACATGTTCTGCACCTTTGATTCATTTCGCTCACTGCCCTGAGCAGAGCTCTAAAACTTACCTCTGACAGGGACTGCACTTCATCTCAAAGGGGATTTTCTCATTATTTTTATGCTCCCTTTCCCAACCCTGCTGCTTCAGAAGAGAAGTCTTATTCATTCCTAGGCCTGCGAGCTGGCTTTTTGCATACTCCACAGCTCTCACCTTGCGTGATGCGTTGAACGCTTCTCTGTTGAGACTGAAGGCTGTAAGTCCCTGCCCACTCTGAAACAAACCCCGCACGCAGACGGAGCTCATGGTACTGAGAAGTCCCTTTTCCTCTCTCCGCCTGTCTAAACGTGCTGACTCAGAGGATAGCAGCAGTGGCAAGTTCCTGCCTAGCACATCAGCCCCCACAGGCATCTCCACAGCCATTAGCCACCTTCCCGGGTGCCCTCGCAAAACAGGTACCTCGCTGTGCAAGGGGAGCGGATGATGGCAGGGATGATGGCTCACCCAGCTTGGAGCTTTTGCTGAGGTTTAGTTGGTCTACACCCTGCGTCAAAACTTTTTCAGCAAAGAGTAAAAGACAGGTCATTGCCGTGGCTGACTCATTTCTGAAGGGAGCAGAAGGCCCAATATGCAGGCTGGACACATCTCTCAGGGAAGTCTGCTGCCTCTGTGGGGCTTAGGTTGATGATGTAAGGAGAAAGCTTCTTTCCCAAGTACAGCACTCAGGCTACTATCTGCTGTTGATCTTTCAGGTAGGTGGCAGTAAAGAAGCAAAAGGAAGTCTAAGGGTAAAGAAGAGAGACTTCAGGGCCTTAGGACAACCGGCTAAGGAGCACGAGTACTGTTGTCCTCTATCCCTCCAGCTGCAAAGAGTGATGAGGGAATAAACAACAACCAGAAGATCAATGCCTGGCTCTGAGCCTGGTGTCACAGACAGGACTTTTGAGTGCTTGTGGCCGTTTGAGCTGATTCACCCTAGGGATTCACCCTAACCCTGGACAGTTCTTTAATGATAGGTTGATTTACAGAACATCGGGCATGCTGGCAACAGATAGGATACACCTGTCTCAAAGAGGGAAAAGGATCCTAGCACAAGAGTTAGCCGGGCTCACTGAAAGATCTTTAAACTGGATCTGAAGAGGTAAGGGCTTGCTGAAAGTAAGCCTGAGGGTAGCACACCAATATTTGAAGAATGGTGTGCTAGCAAGGTCTGTCAGTCTGCCATATCAGTAGAGGTAGGAAACTAACTAAAGGATGCCATACTGGAAAGTCTTTTCAAACTACCTGAGCACTACTATTTAAATACAAGCTCCAACCCAAGCCTCGAGTCACTGAATACTCAAGTACTTAGGGTATAATGTGAAAATCAAGCCATTTTATGACCACATACTGATACTGCAAGCATGGCTGTGGCACTGTAACCTTCTCTACTGCACAACTCCCCGCCACACAAACCCATCTCCAGTCCCTTGCTGCTGTTGTTCACAGGGTTTCAACTGTCACCACAACAGTTGCATCTTAAGAGCAGTTACCTCACAGTTGCCACAGTACAGATATATCAGTTATCTGACTTACACTAGTTTTCCTTCTTATAGGGAAGAGGCAGAGTAAGGGAACCTGGGGACCATGAAGAGGAGCAACAACATTTTTACTAGTCTGTCTTGCCATTTTGCATTGGAGGAGGTATGTCTTCAAATGTACTGTTAATTAGAAGCATAAAACTATCTTGTGCTCCTTTCCTCTGCCTTCATGTTTCTTTTAAACACAGCAATACATTTTATCCTCAGATGTCATCTACTTTTCCCTAGCTTTGTTGCATGTTTGGTTTGGTTTCTTGTTTTGCTTTGTTTCCCTAGAAAAGGCAGTAAAGCTAAATATTTTCAGTGAAACTACATTTTTGTTCAATGTCTTGCCCTGTTTTTAGCAGGCAGGATAAATGTTTGTTAGAAAACATACTTTAACCAGGATAAAAGGATAAAAGTAATTTCCTGCTAGTTCTACCTGTAAGAAAGGTGAGAGCTCTACATGGCTCACTGAGTCTGTAACAGTACCAGAGATTTTAAAAGTGCCAGTTTAAAACCTAATCCCAAGGCCCTTGCATGAGTGGTCCTATTAAAGGGAGAACAAATTTACTCTTTGCCCTCATAGATTTACACTGCTTGTCAATATAAGGAACTGAGAATGAAAGCAACCGGGAACCACAGGCTGTTCTGTATTGCACCACTTCAAAGAAACTCTCCAGAAGTCAAAGGATGGACTTTTAATTAAGGTTGGCAACACATGCTACTGACTCAGGCAGATACAGATAGCATTTATGTTAACAAAGGTGGTATCAGTTTACACACTCTAGTATCTCTGAATGCTAGGTTTCAAAGACAGAAGTTAAGATACTTCCTTCATAGTGTACTCATAATAACTGCTATGTATGGATTCACACTTCATTAGTTGCTGAGGTTTAATCAAACCACTTCTCTAAGCAATGCTGCTTGAATATCACATTTTGCAATTATGCCTGCATCTCGGTGATGTCTGTGTCAAGGCAATGATTGCTTAATTCTGAATATTCTACCACTAACAATATTTTCAAAGCAAAGAACTCCTCCTCCACTGGGAAATAACATCTAGGCTAAATCAAATTGTGAAGTGCTAAAAGAAAGCTAGTCTCCTCCATATTAATCTTCAACCATTTATGATAGATCAGGACATCAAGTTTTGAGATCTAATGAGACCTGTGTGCTCTGAAGCAACTCTTTAATTGATAAGTGAGGAAATTAACCACCTGGTTTGTATAATGGAGAAAAAAATATGTACAATAGTTGGTTAGAGTGTGGAGGAATTCTTGACTCGCATCTTGACTGTCAAGAGGTGCATTGCTTGAATGGGTTTTACCACTGCTTGGCTACCTGGCTCAGAAATCCCTCTGCATATTGTGGATTTGCAAAAATGAAATCCAAATAATAGCTTGTCTGAGTCTCCTATATGCTAAAGCTTCTTAAATCCACAGTGAAACCTCCATAATATGGACATAAATTGCAGTCATACTATGACACCCTAAACAATGCACAGGATATTGGTTTGCGTGACGAGACCTGCTGAGCAATTATCTCTTGTGAAGATCTCTCTACTGGGGATGAGAGGAGATAGGAAAAGGATGGAAATTGTCTCTGAAACTTAGAAAAGGTACTGGTATGGACAAAGGCAAAACACTGGCAATATTTTATTTAGATGTGATGCAAACCTGGCTTCCACATAAGGCAATCCTGATCTATAGGCTTTCATGTTAGAGTGCACATTGTACCCGTATCTCCAGCTGAGTTTGTTCCTTACTGATAAAGAACAATATTGAGATAAGACTAGTAAATCCCAGAGGAATAAGCACAAGGTTATGCTTTAAATATACCAACAAATTCACTAGAGAATAAGACCCCACTGTGTGTACTCAGTCCATAAGAATAAAAATTAATTTAGCTCAGGGTCAGCCTGTCTGCAGTTCCTTGTACTTACTCCAGCCAACATGCATCTTGGCCTTGCAAGCCAGAACAGCCCTCACTTGAGCACTACTCAGTCCAGTGGACTGAAAAGAGAGATTCTGCCCTCTACAATCACTCTTCCAACACCATTCCCCATTAACTACTCTGAGCATTTCCAGATCTCCTCTTATTTCCTATTTCCTCATTGGTTTTAATCCTGCAACAGAAAATGGCAAAACTCGTTTTGAGATAACCTCAGAAAAAGTATCTTAGCCCATGATGGGGTTTTCAACAGCTCTTGGCAGTGGCCTAAATTAAATTTCTTAGAGCAACAGTAAAAATTTTCACCCACAGCACCAAGAGCAATATTAGGTGCTTCAGATAACCCCACTTAAACTCTGTAAAAGCATTTTTCTCTGCGCTGCACTGCACTGCACTGCGCTTTGCAGTCCTCTTAGCACTACAGATGCCATATGTATTAAAAATCAGAAACAGACAGGAATCCTAAGACACTTCTTGAATCCCTTTTTCTCCTCCCACCAAGCTACAAATACAGCTGAGGAGCACGAAGATGTTCATACTCCTAGAGAGAGCAGTAGTGCTTTTTTATTTGGTTTTTACTAACTCTGAGCTTAGCAAGTGAACTCTGATTAACTCCTGTCATGTTAAGTCACATCATCTGCAAACTGCCCCCATTTCTCTCCTTCAGCCCCTTCACCAAACAACAACCATGAAAAAAATAACCCTCATATTCATAGGTGGCAAAGAAAGCCAATGGCATCTTGGCTTGTATAAGAAATGCTGTGTCCAGCAGGAACTCTGCTCTGGTGAGGCCACACCTTGAGTATTGTGTTCAGTTTTGGGCACCTCATTACAAGAGGGAAGTGGAGGTGCTGGAGTGGGTGCAGAGCAGGACAATGAAGCTGGAGTAGGGTCTGGAGAATAAATCTTGTGAGGAGCAACTGAGGATGGTTAGTTTGAAAAAGAGGAGGCTGAGGCGAGATCTCATCATGGTCTACAGCTACCTGAAAGGACGTTGTGGAGAGGCTGCTGTTGGTCCTCACAAGAGGTAATGGCCTCGAGCTGAGACTGGGTAGGTTTAGACTAGATATTAGTTAAAAAAAAAAAAAATTCCCAGCAAGAGTGGTCAGGCATTGGAATGGGCTGCTCAGGAAGGTGCTTGAGTCACCAAGCCTGGATGTGTTGAAAAGTAACTTGGATGTGGGACCTGGGGATATGGTTTAGGGTGAATGTTGTAGAGTAGGAATAATGGTTGGACTTGGTGATCCTGAGAGTCTTTTCCAGATGGAATGTTTCTCTGATTCTGTGTGATATTCAAGGAAAAAAAGTAGAATCAGAAGCGGGGGGGGGGAAGGGAAGAGGTTTCTTTCTCACTTTCTGAAAGACATGTTTCTTCAGAGGCAGAGGCAACAAAGCTTTCATAATGTCTGCTAACCTGAAGAAAAAAATATTTTCAGAAGTGTGAAGGAAATCTGTTCCATTAATCTGCTTGCACTTTACCCCCTATAACATTAGATAACATTCTGCCTCCCCTCTCCCAAGATGACATTATGCATCACAGCTAGGTTGAGGCCACTGTCATGCCCCATTAAGCATTTGTGGACATTTTTTCAGCCAATCCAGGTATTTAAAACCTGCCTAGAAAGCACATTAATCAAACAGACCTGCAGCTGTGTAAAACCAAAGTTTTCAAATGGACCATATTTAATAAGAAAGAGACTGTCAAGCATCTTCAGCATGCCCAAGTGGGGCATTGCTCATTGAATCTCCTGGTTTATAAATAACATGTAGAAGCACAGCCCCTTTGGGTATGTCTACTTCTTCCATATTTTTATTTCCTTAAAAAAAAAAAAATCAAAGATAAATTCTTAATATAGAAGCAACTGACAAAATTTAGTACAGAACATAACCTGAGCAGGGTCATAAAGCCCCTGTCAGACCAGCATACAATTGATTTACCTGTGTGAGAAAACTAATATATATATATATACATATGATCTTTTTTTTTTCACATGGCCCATAAAATTTATGGCTCCCATTTTAGTACAAAGGTGACAAATACTTGTGCAATTTAGAAAGTGGACCACTTCCCATGATCTAGCAAAGACACACAGCATGCTGTGTTCCAATTACAAGCTCAACGGCACACGTTCACTAGCAAACGGGAAATGGAAAATTATTTGTTTTGAATGCCTTATGTCATGAGAGAGAATTTCAAGTGGCACAGTACAGAAAACATCTTCAGCATACTTTTAATCCACACAGATCAACCCTTCAGGCTTCACACATAAATTAGTGACTAGCACAACATCAACTACTCCTATCCCATGATAAAATAATAGCATTACCAAACCCTGTAACAAATCATTCATTTATTTAGAGGCCTGTGTTTTCTATTGCTGCAAGACTCCAGAAAAATCTGCCACTTTTGAACTCACATGTGTGTAATATGCAGGGCTTAGGCTCACCTTTAATATGACTAGCTGTGGCAAATTTAAGTCACAGTGTTTTTTCAGGGTGTGTCTTTCTTTTGTCTTTTTGCCTTCTCCCTGCGGCATTGGAACAGCCCTGAACAAGAGGCAGCAGAGAAACAAACTGATCTCTGCAACATGGAAGAGGTAAAAGCCAGTAGCACAGGAAATCCAATGGGGCCAGCATCTGTTCCTGAGAGTTCAAAAGCTGCTAGAACACTGCTCTCTGATTCATTTCTTGCTTACATCACTCTGACTCCATGAGCTACAAGTGTGCCCAGAAAAATCAGCTCCACTAAAACAAATGCAGTTACTGAAAATTTACACCAGGACCTGAATCAGGCATTGGAATGGGCTGCCCAGAGAGTTGGTTGAGTCACTAACCCTGGATGTGTTTAAAAGTTGTTCGGATGTGGAGCTTGGGGATATGCTTTAGGGTGCACCTTGTATTGTAGGGTTATCAGTTGGACTCGGTGATTCTGAGGGTCTTTTCCAACCTGAATGTTTCTGTGATTCTGTGAATCTACCAAGGCACATCTAATGTATGTGGAGCTATGAAGAATATCATGTAATCACAGGAAAGGAAAATTAAGGGCTTAGCTAAGTGAATAAGCATTCACGAGCAGCGACAAGAAAGCAGCATTCATGTTGCCTTCAAACCCTCCTACGTTCAGGCAAAATAAAACAAACCTCAATGGGTTTTGCCTGAATGGGATTGAGAAATACCATTCACCACAGTTAGCCTTCATCCAGCATCAGCTTCTCAGATCATCTTCCTGCACTGTGGTAAACTTAGACGGTGAAACAAACAGAACATGTGACCTGCAGCTTGTGTTTCAAAACCAAAAAGGTGTACCCACCAGCAAGGAAACTGGTTTAGCAAATTCAAACCCCTGCAAACAGGAAAAACATGTACAGAGGCTTCTAGGAGAAAAAAAACCCCAACAGAACAGCTTTAAGAATCCCCACACAGTCAGAGACAAAATGAAGCTGCTGGAGTAGCTTCCCTGTCTTTTCTTTGTCATCATCCGAACTAAGTACTGGAAGGGCCTGGGGCAGAGCTACTGGCTAGGAGCACACACTGGCCAGCACAAACTAGAGGAGATCCTGCAGAGGTGGACAGAGATGTGGGGGCCTCAACACAGTGGCAGTTCAGTGCAACCCTTAGGTGTGAAGGAGAGAGATTGCTCACTGGACTGGTGAACATGGGCACAGGCAGAAGGTAATTCAGGGGTGCTGTCTGGTTCCATGTCTTCTTTCATTGACATCACTGGAACGCGAAATGAGATCAAGCTATGAGGATGTCTATTCACCGTTTTGCCCCTGAAGAGAGGCCAGCATCAGCTGCATTGTAAAGACATACATTCCTTCCCCCACCAAGGCTACAAAATCATGTATCACTCTTAAGTGGAAGTGTCAAGGGTCACAGAAGTGAGAATCAAACAACATGATGCCAAAGGTTGAAAAATCCAACTTGGTATAGTTGCGTATATTAAGGGTGATGATATGTACTCCTTTAAAGCCCAGCCTCACCCGAATTCTACAAGTAGAGTCCTAAACCTCCCTACCTGTTTTCAGACAGATGGCAAGAACAAAAACAAAACCAGAAAAACAAACAAAACAACACAAAAACAAATAAAAACAACAACAAACCCAACAGACACCAAACAAACAAACCACAGATATCAAGGGAGTTACTCAGTGCAACCCCAAGAAACTCCCAGTCTTTTTTTTTAAAGATTTTTCATCCCTTTTGCCTTACAGCCCAGTACAAATTGCAGAGCTAAATAACCCCCTGATTCCAAACATAAAAGCCCAGAGTAAGGCAGCCATGGTCTGAAGGATCACTGCTTTGCCTTTCTCATACTCGGACAATCCTTGCTCTGTTCTGTGCAGAGAAGGAAACCGTCCACAATGCTCAGACCACATCCTCCCGGATAGATGAGCACCCAACATATCAGTGACTTCCCCCAACACACTCCCTGAAATTTCAGTCATTTCAGAAGAACAACAGCAAACAAAAGCTCAGTTGTGAGTGCATCCTGAATTCCCAATCTCCTAGAAAAGACTGTCCTTCATTCACTGTTGTAGCAGTTCTTGCTGCTGCCAGCTACATCACAGTACTCCAGGGTAAGTCACAAAATTCTCCATTCTTTTGAGAGAGGAATAGTTCAGTTTAGAGAAGAAGCCATTGTCTGTGTGACCAGATACATATACCCCATGTCAGTACTGGCTTTGAGAAGCAGGAAACTAAGTTAAGGGAGAAGAGGGACAACTTCGCACATCCACAGAATTTGGTCTAGTAACACTGGCAATAAGGCATTAACAGACATCTTGCAACCACATCTGGGACTTCATCATATGGGTTCTGGTACAGAAATTGTCACTGCCAGTACCTGGTTTTGTGCTAGGGACACAGCGCAAAGGGTAGGAAGAAAAACTGACAATTTGCAGCCACCAAGCCCAGACTGTCCTAACAGAGCTGAAAGGCAAATACAGCTTTATATTGCATGTCCAGCAGGAGCAGCAAATATCAGAGGCACTGCATACTACTTGAGGACCTAGTTCCACACTTCCACACTTCAGATTAGTATGGCATAAGAATCCCCACATCGGGGTGGGAATGAGCATTGCACATGACAGTCTTTGTAGAATCATTTAGGTTATAACTGATGGAAAAGTCCAGAAGCAGAAACTGCTCTTGTCTCATAGGACTAAAAAACTCAGTCTGCTCAGCTACTCCATCTGAGACTTGTTTCTCTGTACCTTAAGCTGGTGAGCTAAGCTCACCAGTTTAGCTGCATTTCTTTGGACACACTTCAGCATCTCAATGTCTTTCTTGGAGTGAGGCATCCAAAATCACATTCAAGATGTAGCTTTACCAGTGCCAGGTACAGTGAGATAAGCACTCCCACTCCCTGGGCCTGGCCCTCCAGCCAGTCTGTTACCCAGGAAAGTGATCACACATCCAAAATTACATAATTACAGAACTAATCAGGTTGGAAAACACTTCTGAGATCATCAAGTCCAACCCATCACCCAATGTCATCTAATCAACTAAATCATGGCACCAAGTGCCACATCCAGTCTCCTTTTAAACACTTCCAGGGATGGTGACTCCACCACCTTCCTGGACAGCACAATCCAATGGCCAATCATTCTTTCTGCAATGAACTTCTTCCTAACATCCAGCATAAGCCTCCCCTGGTGCAGCTTGAGACTGTCCCCACCTTGTTCTGTCACTGGTTGTCTGGAGAAGAGACCAACCCCCGCCTGTCCATAACCTCCCTTCAGACAGTTGTAGAGAGCAATAAGGCCCTCCCTGAGCTTCCTCTTCTCCAGGCTGAACAACCTCAGCTCCTTCAGCCACTCCTTGTAGGGCTGTGCTCCAGGCACAAGCTATGAGCAGACAGTGTTTCCAGGAGAACACTGTGGGAAATAGTGTCAAAGGCTTTACTGAAGTCCAGGTAGACAACAGCCACAGAATTCCCCTCATCTGCTAAGCAAGTCATCTTGCCATGGAAGATCAAGTTAGAAAAGCAAGACCTGCCTTTCATAAACCCATGCTGACTGGCCTGGCCACTTCGTTGTCCAGTACATGCCACACAATGACACTTAATGCTCCATGCAATGACATCTGCTCCATGACCTTCCCTCGCACTGAGGTCAGGGTCAGTGACTCTGCTTTCCACCACTGTCTGACACCAGACCACACAGAACAAGAGTTAAACTCTTTTGTCAGGATACAAAGAGATGGGAATTCCCAGCCACTGAAACTCAAAACCCCACTCCTCAATACCAAGCTCTTGCAAACTGTTTTCTGAGACAACTTCAACACTGTCAGGAAAGTTTGTGATGGGAAGATCAATTTTCACAGGCTGACCCCTTTGATTGTGACTCCTGGTGCACAATCAGAGCAACTGAGCAAACTAAAGAGCATAGACTGTAAAGGGAGATGTTATGAGGAGTTTGGCATGTCTACATCAGGTCAACATCTGCAGTTCCCAGTGCCTGTGATGGCAGGAGAGGCAGACTTTAGCAGCAGGAAGGTGAAGATGTGCACAAAGTCTTTTCCCACTGTAGCAACTGTTTCTATAACGTTGTGTGTTTTTTTTTTCCCCAGAAATGGTACATCTTAGGACCATGTTTTTACCTCCCTAGAAAGAGTTACAGGGAATAAAACAGGAAGCAAATAAACCTATTCACGTGTTCAAAAAGGCAGAGAATTACAGCCTATAGCTCTGATATAAAATGGCAACTCCACGCCTCCAGCTGCCCTCCCTTGCTGGTTGTTAGCAGTTGTCTGTTATGAGCATACACCACCATAGCTTGCCATCAGGCATCAGTGAAGGCTGGAGAGGTGATGAATGGTCCTGGCTTAACCTCAGGCAGCAATTAAGCACAATGCAGCTGCTCTCTCACTCCTTGCCTCCCAGTGGGATGGGGAAGGAGAATCAATAAAAAGGTAAAACTCATGGGCTGAGATAAGAACAGTTTAATAACTAAAATAAAATTATAGCAATAGCAGTAAACTAATAAAAAAGGAGTACAGCAAAAAGAGAGAGAGAGAAATAAAACACAAGGGGAAAACAAACAATGTGCAACGCAATTGCTCACCAGCTACTGACCCACGCCCAGACAAGCCCTGAGCAGCAACTGGCTCCTCTTGGCCAGCTCTCCCCAGTTTATGTACTGAGCTTAACAGCCTATGCTCTGGAATATTTGTTTGGCTAAGGCAGGGCAGGTCTCCTGGCCATACACCTTGACAGTTTCTTGTGTGCCTGCTCACTGGCAGAGCATGGCAAAATCCTCAACTTTGGCTAAGTGCTACTTAGCAACAGCTACATCAGTGTGTTGTCAGCTTTGTTCTTACTCTAAATCCAAAGCAGAGCATTGCAACAGCTGCTAGAAAGAAAACTGACTATCCCAGATGAAACCAGGACATGGACCTATCAAGAAAGCAGTGATGCTAGGACCACAATCCATGTAATTTCCCTCCCTTTCCTGAGGTCCAGGGCCAGCATTACAGTCTACTGGGAAGAACAAAGTGGAGGGAATGAATAATTGATGAAATTAAAAATTATGTTATTTCATTTTGCTATTAGATTGAGTGACAATTTCTTGTCCTACAGTTTAAAACCAGCTGTGGACCAAACCAAGGGTAAATACATACAATCATCTCTATACCAGCTTGACTGCTGCAGCCAGACAGAACCCCAAGCTCTAAAGCTCTCCGTGCTACAAGGATGTCTCAATCACAGCTCCCACAATACCACAGCCTGCCAGTCCAAGAGGCAACAGTGACAGAAGGCAGGAGACTCTACAAGGACCATTTTCCTTGCCTCATCTCAAACACTACTTATATTTCAAACTCTGCCATGTCTTTCGATCTTCCAGAGCAGACTCCTCTAGATGCTGCTTGAGCCTCAGTGCACTTCAAGCTTCCTGGGAATTCATAGTGTGGTACTTGGAGAAGCTAGGTTGCCACATTTTCTCCTTTTTAGGTGAAATTCTCTTTTGTTTTGTTTTTCTAATTAAATAAAATTAACATTTTTCCCTTCAAATTTGTAACCATTGGTGGGTTTGTTTTCCCACAAAGAAGATTCGAGACCAAGATATGCATGTTTAAAGATAGCAATAATTTTACAAGTTTCTCTTGCTTCTATTTTTTTTCCCCCACTTCTTGCAGTCTGTTCCTACTTACACAAAGAGGAGGGAAAGCATGATAGTTGCTCACTCCTCCCCTCCCTGTCAGAAGGTTTAAAACCTGATATTTTTCAGAAGATAATGAGAACTTAAAAGCTTTTGTGAAAAACAACATTTTGTGGGTTTTTAGAAGCAACTAAAAACTCCGCAGGCAAATTTGAAGAAAACAACCATTCAGCAAAAAGTTTTCCTTCAGAAAGTTTTGACAAGCAGACACTGAAGTCTGGCAGTCAGGATGCTGTGTGTACATGAACCTATGTTAACTCAAAAGCACCTCAGTTCCTCCCCCATACATGTCTTTACTGCTTTGTATGCAGCTTGAAACTCAAGAGGTTTGGTGTTGAGGCAATTTGACAACACACATGAACATCTTTAAACCTTTTTTGAATCTACAAGGCATATAGCAGGGGCTGTCTATTATTACACTGCAATGCCAACTTCCAGGAGAACTTCTTTTGCCCATTTTTTTTTTGCTCTCTGAGAAATTACTCATTGCCTTGTTAGTGGTTTCCTTATCATAAAGGCCTTATCTTTAGGAAGAAGAGATACAGAGTAAGGTGCTGGCCGACATTGGTGATAAGATTTTATTGTGTTCAGTTCAGGAGGGACAGAGATCTACTCAAAAGAGTCCATTGGAGGGTTATGACAATGATTAGGTGGCTGGAGCACTGCCCAAGCAAAGGCTGAGGGAGCTGGGACTTTTTGGGCTGGTGAAGAGAAGACTTAGAGGGGATCTAATTAATATTTGTAAATATCTGAGGGATGGGGGCCAAGAGGAAGGGCACAAACTCCTCTCAGTTGCACCTTGTGATAGGACAAGGAGCAATGGATGTAAACTACAGCAGAGGAAGTTCCACCTCAACATGAGGAAGAACTTCAGGAAAAGACTGGATGAGGCACTTAGTGCCATGGTGTAGTTGACTGGATAGGGCTGGGTGATAGGTTGGACTGGATGATCTTTTCCAACCTAGCTGATTCTATTCTATTCTATTCTAACTTCTTTACTGTAAGCGTCACAGAGCACTGGAACAGGCTGCCCAGAGAGGTTGGGGAGTCTCCTTCTCTGGAGACTTTCAAGGCCTGTCTGGATGCAATCCTATGTGACCTGCACTAGATTATGGTCCTGCTCTGGCAGGGGGGCTGAACTTGATGATCTCCAGAGGTCCTTTCACCCCTAACATCCTGTGATCTAGCGACTGTATTTGATTGAACCGCTTAAGTCTCAAGGTAGATTTTTATGTCCACATGAAGCAAGATTTATGAAGATGATACCTTGTGACTGGAGATAACATGAAAAAATGCGACCAGATCTCCTGAGTAATTTCCAGCAATCACAGTGGCTATGTGCAGAGATCATCTGCTTTCCAAACTGTCTGGTTACATATTTCAGATTCTTCACTGTCTCATGTTAGTGAATGTGTTTTCATCCATGCTGATGTCAAGCATCTTCATTATTCCTTCTCAATCTCTCAAACTTTACCTTCAACAGCCTTCTCTCTTTTTGCCTTATGCTGCCGTCCCTTCTTCAAAAAGCCATGCCATACACACATCCCTTACCTCCTAAGGTCTGGGGCCTGTTTCCTAGGAAACATGCAAACATTTAACCTCTACTTAAATTCATAGGAGTCTGGCACCTGCTTAGTTTGAGACTGTGGCCTCACTCCATTTTCAAGACTTTATTGTTAAGAACACATTATATACTCAGAGCCTTCTATGGCTTTTGTCTCAGAATAGGCCTGTTTAGACAGGACTGTAAATGCTCAGTGTTGTAGAAGAGCAGTGAGGGTGATATGCTTTATACAAAGTCATCCATCAAGCTGGTGGAAAACCTGGGCAAAAATCAAAATCTAAGATCTTTCTAGTCTCCACCCAGTGACCAAGATGCTTGGCTACAACCTTTTACCTGCACAGAAATTCTGCATAGCATGTTAGATTAGACAAGTCTAATGATCTCTCCTGGTCTTTTATTTTCCCCTCAATATGGTAGTGGTCATCGGGAAGCACCAAGATTGCAAAGGGTCCAAGTAATACGCCAGAGAAGATAAACTAAAGCCAAATGGGACAGAAGTGAGCTGAAGAGAACTGCTGTCTCAGAGGCTTTCCTAAAGAGAGTGATAGAGCCACGTAATTTGAAGCCTCAAAGAATAGATACAATGAAACATTTTATTTCCTGAAGAGTCCTATCAGTAGGACCACAGTGGAGAGATGGGTTATCCCCAAGGATAACTCTGCTAGGTGTGGAGTGCAGAAACATAAAGGCAGGATTCCACCAAAATCAGAACTCTTCCTTAGCATGAACAATCTTTTTTTCCTTTTTTTTTTTTTTTGTGCCACTAATAGGGCTGCTGATCATCAGTGTTATTTGTGTTCTGGATCCAGAGCTTTCCTGAATGATCCTTATTGTTTAGAAACCATGTTTGAATTTCAGCCCTGGAGCAGCACCTAGAAGACCACTATGAGTTTCCTCCTGAAAGCAAATGGCACCCTGAGTGGAGCAAGGGAGAACCTGAAAGAGGTTTTCTTCTCTGCTAGATATCCTTTCTTCCACTGACACCATGTTAACAGTATGGTTTGCACCTACATGAGCTGCTAGTGAAGTGTGAAGCTCCAAGTTTCCTGGTCAGTGTCCATTTCCCATCTGTCATCTATCACGTGTGTTGTGATCAATGTATCCAGAGGGAAACTCTTCCACAAGCAAACCACTCTTAACAAGTGACAAACAGATAGATAAACTAGGAGGATGAGTAGTTTATAGATTAAATCAGCCAAATTAGGGATGCTGCACCTCCCAGATTTTCTTTACAGGTGTCTATAACTGATTCTGTTAAGCATTAACAAAATCACAGCTATTTAATTTCTGAATCTACTTGCCAAGGAGAGGTAAGGAGATGTGTTTGATGTAGTGGCTATAGAAGCCAGCTATCATAGGTGGATTGCTGGGTTGCTCAAAGGCTGCGTGGGAGCAGGAAAGACACGACTTATACCAATATGATACATAGAAGCTCAATCCATTTATTGATGCTAAAAGTGATGCTTACATAGTGGAGTTTGGTACAGGGGCATGTACTTCTGATAGGCTTATATAGCAGAACATGGGCTGTCCACATGCACAGAGGCAGACCTGACCAACTACCCCACTTAATCCTCCTTTGTGCAGCTAGCCACATTATTTGCTTGTTCCGTGGGCTGACGAGCCTGCCCCCCTTCAAGGCCCCCTAGCTCAGCTCAGTTTACAGACAGCAGCTAGACTTTCTCAGCTTCTACCCAAGGCCACTTCCCTGCAGCTGCGCCTCTTATCAGTTCTCAGACTGTTCAGTTACTCAGTGCTGTTCAAACCCCAACAGTGGATTATTGGTTACTCTGTTGTTGCTGCCTGTATACACATTTTTATCTTACAGTAAGTATGAAGTAGTTTAACTCCACAGTGAAAGTGGAGTTGATATTCTGTAAATCCACTTGTATAGTTTCAGTGTGACTTCCTTACACTGAGGGAAGCAGAAAGAGGGAGGGAACTACCAGCAAATCATCCGTAGTCTTTCTCTTTTTTAAACATCAATCAAAATCATGTTAGTTCAAGTTCAGGGTCCACAGAGCATCTTTATCAACAAAAGCAGTAATTAGCAGGACTATGTGCCTTGTAATTTGCAACCCAAGGATAGCATTACAGCAGCTATGACAAATATTGAAGTGAAACAATCCTACCAGAAAAATGAAATTCTATATACTGCAGCCACAACTCCCCATCTTTGACTGCTAGAATTTCCTGTATTGATCTACATAATAGAATATTTCATCTCTATCCTCCCATGCTTGCTTGAACAATGAGACAGTTGTGGACTGCATAAGGCACTGCCCAGACACGAATCAGTAAGGCACTTTTACAATCTAAACCCAAAGACAACAAATTAACTCAGATAGGTTATAGGGGAAACAGCCTACACATGGCAGTAGTAGAGAGTAACTGATGGCACAGCAGTTTCACATCAGCTTTCTTCACACATATTCATTTTTCAATCTGATTGGTCAGAAATGAAGGTTGCATGTGGAAACAGTGTTGTGTGCCTGCTTAGTTTAACAGGGAGTTCCAATCTGCTACAGCTTTCCCTGGAATTTTTTTTTCTCTGTATCTGTACTCTTTTGTTGTGGATTGCCCCAGTCTAAGCCATCTTAATCTCGCAAATATGACTTCATCATCCAAAATAACCAACCCAAACAGACTTTCCAAAAGTTAAGCAGTGGCCCAATATCTGCAGGTTTGGACCAGCCCTGGAACACAGACAGAGACCATAGAATCATAGAGGTGTTCAGGTTGAAAAAGATTTCTGAGATCATTGGCTCTGAGATGAGTACATCCATTTCTGTTATACCTGTGAGTAAAGCAGCACAGTTCCCTTGACATCAGCAAACTTCTCCCAGCTCAGGATCTAAGTCATTGTGGCATAAAGAGCAACCAATCAGAATTCTTGCATGCAGAAAAGAATGAGTTGGCATTCCTCCTTGGCTGTCGGATTCATGCACGGATTCATGTGAAATGAGGACTCTCACATGTCCTGCTCAAATGAAAACATTAGAAGAAACTTCCCTAAACAATTGGGATGGCAGTGGAAGCTTTCCAGAAATCAAGGGTTAAAGGCAATTCTGCTGCACTGCTGCTGGGCCACCTGCAGGGAAACTCAGTGCATTTTGATTTATGCTTATGCTGTTGGACAGCTCATGTCTCTCCTCAAGTGTTTATCATCATCCCTACCTCTTTTAGCACACAGAAGGTTTCTTTGGTTGCACTGAATTTGGCATTTTGTGTGAAATTATCTCCCTTGTCACTGGGTCTCACATAAGTATGAGGCTTTATCCTTCTATAAGCAGGCTGTTTTATTTAGGTGCAAACTACTACAGGCTCACATAAGTTTCTGCTGGGTCAGTGCACATTTCTTTTCCAAAGCTCCACATTTTTTCATCTTGCTTGGAGAAATAAAGAGCAAAGTTACCAAGGTCAGAGAACTCAAGAATTTGACTCCTTATTGAGTTCTCTAACTGTAAGTGAAAGGATTATCTGGATCAATTAACCCCAGAGAGGAGAAAGGCTGATAGGGGAGAGTTCTGGGTACAGCTGGATGAACACGTTCTTCAGGAAGGACACAAGAAGCAATGGTGAGCTCCAGGATCAAGTAGTACAGTTGTGCAAAACAATGTACCTCCCAAGTCCAACTGGATCAGATTTAGCAAAATAAATGGAGATCAAGGACTTTAACAGAAAGGTTTTCTTCCATGTTTGAAAGGAAAGCAAGAAAGAAAGAAGTGATCCTACCACAAAAATGAGGTAATGATTTACAGTGACTGAGATGGGATCACAAAACAGAATATGTAGACTACATTTTATAATTATTATTTATAACAAAAATAAGGTCAAAACATTGTTTGGGAATTGTCAGACTCCCAAAACAGTGGAAAGACCAAAAAAAAAAAAAATTATAAATACATATTGACTGCAGCAGGCACAGGGACTGGAGAGAGATCCAGTGGTCTGTGCTGCTTTGTCACTGTACTCACACATGCGACTGCTTTGTTTGAATGTGTCTGGATCTACAGCAGACAGCCTATCTGTGCATCTGCAGTCAAAACCAGAGTCAATAATAATTGGCATATCTTTTAAAAGACAATCCAGCTGCAGCTAGCTGCTCTAACCCCTGAGGGCTGGCTAGAAGACAAGGAGATTGTGGTGGTTTGGGTGTGCCCCCCCCCCCCACACACACACACTTTAGAAGTCACCCAGACTAGACTCAGCCAGCTCTGGAAATACGAATGAAGCTTATACTTACAGCTGGCACAATATACAAGCAGGTAAAAAGGTAATACAGAAACACAACTCCCCTCCCAGAAACCTGAGTCCCCAGGAGGGGCTTTCAGCCACCCCCTCACCTTCCCCCTACCCCTCTCAACCTTGCCCCAGTCCCAAGGAAGAATGGAGGTTCAGACAGGGGGGTTAAGAAGCAAGGTGAATCAGCCAAAGAAAATGGAGGGTGAGGTTAGAGAATAAGATGGAGTTCAGCCAGCAGCCCCAGAGCTTCCCAGCAGGCAAAGAGCCAAGACCAAAGCCCGGAGCGAAGTCAAGTGTGAAGTGACTTTATCTATGTTTTCCTTTCCTTTTTTACACGTCTCAGCAAGACTGTGAGGGAAGTAGACATCACCATTGTTTTCATTTCATAGCCTATGATCTAGCCCTTCTCACCAAAACACTCTAGCTAGCTTCAAACTAGCACAGAGATTCATCTCTCACTAAATTTATCCTTGACTAAATGCAACAGAACTATGCACATAAAAGGCGAAATCATCAGTTCCATGAGAAAGAAGTAAAATTCCACCTGTTCTGCTTGTGACAGTGTGATGGTTTGGGAGTTACCCACCCCTCCATTCTTATGAAATCAGCCAGCCTAGACTCAGCCAGCTGGAAGGTAAAGAATGAAGCTTTGTATTCACAGCTTAGCACAACATACAATCAGGCATTTACAATATTTATGGCTATATACAGAAATATACAAGTTAAAAGTGATACAGAAATGCAACACCCCGCCCAGAAATCAGAGTTCCCAGGAAGGGCTCCCAACCATCCTTCCACCTTCTTTCCACCCCTCTACCTTATCTGAGAGTATGCCTTACATGGAAGGTGAGTTTGGAGCATCAGCACGGGGAGTTAGAAGCAGAATTACTTGGGTTACACAGCAAAAGCCCAAGGAGAAAAGCACAGGCACCAACTCCAACAGGTAGAGACTCTTACACTGCCTTATCTATGTTTGTGTCCTTGCTTTTATACATCTCAGCAAACCTACAAGTGAAGTAGACATCACCATTGTTTCCTTTTCACAGCCTACAATCTACTCATTAAAATATTCCAATTTGCCTCAAACTATCACAGACAGTATGAATCCACAGACATGACTTCAAGGGCTATTAGTTATTTTTCCTCATTATCTAACCGTTAGAAGGAGATTTAAAAGGAAAAAAAAAAATGTCTTTAGGTAGCTACATTCCAGGGTTTGGTTTTTTTTTGCCTCACCAATATGCAGGCACTTTTTTTGAATTAAAAAAAAAAAAAAGAAAAAAGAAAAAAAAAAAGAAAAAAGAAAAAAAAAGAAAAAAAATTACAAAAATCCAAGACGGAGATAAACTGAAAACAAACTTTGCCAGAGCTTGATCCAGAATATTACAATAACTGTGTTTGATAAGCTAACTGCTTCCTCTGCAAAGGAACTGGAATAAATTTCACCTACCAGGACACCAAGCAAACAGCTGCTATGGTGCTAAATTGGAAGTTGTTAGTCAAGATGAAAAGAAAAAGGGGCTTAGGCCAGGAGCTGCAAGAACTGCTGACAGAGGAAATGGCAATAGGTAGTACTGAAGAGGGAAATATTAAATGGAGGAAATTTATTAGTAGATTCCCATAAGGGTCAGTCTTGCTCTGTGCTTCTACTTAAAAAATTACACTCGAAAAGCATCAGAAATTGGCCAAAGGCAGGAAGAGAGGAATCATCATGAGTATATTGAAGGATCACAGTGGAGGCAAGCAAATAAAGACTAACGAGGATTGTGGCATTAAGCCAGGAGCTAATCAGAAGAGAAGACAGAGTATGTGGTATTAGTCACCCAGCAGATGACACCAACAAAATGTAGGAATGGGGAAAAGCCATCATTGTAAGAGATGAGGTGCCTTCTTACCAGTAAGAGAGAGAGCTGTTAGACCATTATAAGAATTTTCCTCTGGGATAAAGTAGACAGTCCCTGTCACCCATAGTCACAAAGATCCATTAAGATCAGAAGTAGTATGAAGTAGAGCTAACAGTAGCATCAGAGAGAGGAAAATCTATCTCACAAGGAGAAGCTAGTTTAGAAAAGCAAAAGGAAAAAGGAATGTGGAGTGTTCTCTGTACAACTTTTAGGTGATTAACACTAACAACTAACATATACTAACATTCAAAGCTTGGGGAACAAAGAAAGATTTCTAACTACAAGTATTGGGCTGTGGAACAACTCTTTGATAATAACAATCCTTTTATACTGAGTTTAATCAGTTGGTGAAACAGTCAATGTCTTTCATAGCACAGACACAGACTTCATAGTGTCATAGTAGTATCATAGTATCATCAGGGTTGGAAGAAACCTCACAGATCATCAAGTCCAACCCTTCACCACAGAGCTCAAGGCTAGACCATGGCACCAAGTGCCACGTCCAATCTTGCCTTGAACAGCTCCAGGGACAGCTACTCCACCACCTCCCTGGGCAGCCCATTCCAGTGTCCAATGACTCTCTCAGTGAAGAACTTTCTCCTCACCTCGAGCCTAAACTTCCCCTGGAGCAGCCTGAGGCTGTGTCCTCTCATTCTGGCGCTGGCCACCTGAGAGAAGACAGCAACCTCTCCCTGGCCACAACCACCCCTTAGGTAGTTGTAGACAGCAACTACTTCCTGACACAAATTCCTTCCATACCTTTGCTTTCATGTTTCTGGACTCCTAAATACTAACCTAGTCCACGTTTCCACCTGCTGTCATGAAACATTTGTTCAATAATTATATTCTTCAAACATGTATCATTGTTATCTGTTAATTAAGCACTGAACATGAGATTAGAGTGCTACCAATGAAAGAACACATTTAGGCACTTTCCATCTAAACAGAATGCATTCAGCCTTTTCTACAGGTTTTGTTCACCCAAAAGGAATCTCAAAACACTTAAATGCCACACACTGCTTTACTGCCAAGAAAATATTTGCCAGTTATAGGATGTGGTTCCTCTGTGGTGAAGCTGTTTTTACAGTACACAATAGACATGCATAAATGACAGGAGCACATCATACTGGATGTGCAGAGGAGATTTTGTGCTAGACAGGCTGGGACTACACTAAACTCTTGCCAGAACTTCAGGTCTAATATCAGAAATGGTCCCATAGTGTTTCTGAAGTACCAGGGAACTTTGTTTTAGGCTGAAACCAAATGAAACTCTCAAATCCCAGACAGCAGGATGGCACAAAGATGGTCTTTAAAAATATCTGATAGATGAGCATATCCTAGGATCACTGTGAGACAAGCTAAGGAAAATTTTCCCAGTTTTTTTAAACCAAAGCTTGCTGTATCTAAGTGACTTATCTACAGTAGCAAAGGAAGTCTGTGATGGATTGAACCCCAGTACACATTCCAGTTGGTCTTCCTTTAGCTGTTCAGAAAGCTGCCCTTTCCTGTGAGGAATAAGCAAATTTCATTCATGGGAGTGAAAGCCTCCCATGCTTATAAAGTGTTTCTACACAGGAACCCAGACTAACTGCTCTGGTGTCAACATCTATTTCACCACCTCTGGTATCTGAAGCACTCAGGTAACCTGTGCTTCCAAAACAAGTTTCCCCCACGCATTAGCTTCCCTGTGAGCACTGAGACTCATTTGCCTATGTGCAATCTGAACACAAGAGATCTACTTGTAGTCCAGACTGTGCCATCATGAGTAGTGAATGTTTTTTGTACTCCAGAACATCTAAAACAAAAAAAAAAAAAGTATTAATAAATTAAATTATTAACACATTAATAATTAATTTTTTTAAACCTCTGACTTTCCATCACTTTACCCTTTGAAAGTGCTTTCCAAATGCTTCGCAATGAGATCCAGCAATCAGATCTACTCAATGACAACAACGTATGTAGACTGTGACTGAAATCTCCCCATGGCTTTATAAGGGGAACACTATTATGGGTTTAAGCTGGAAGAGGGGAGATTTAGACTGGATGTTAGGAGGAAGTTCTTTACAGTGAGGGTGGTAAGGCACTGGAACGGGTGGCCCAGGGAGGTTGTGGATGCTTCCTCCCTGGAGGTGTTTAAGGTGAGGCTGGATGAGGCCTTGGGCGAGCTGCTCTAGTGGGAAGTGTCCCTGCCTGTGGCAGGGGGTTGGAGCTGGATGATCCTTGAGGTCCCTTCCAACCTAAACCATTCTATGATTCTATGATTCTATTTTCAATCTTGTTTTAGAGCTGGGGAAAGGAATACCCAAGAAATTTAGTTGCAGGGAGCTGATTACTCTTGATTAGTCTTGCAAAAACTCTAACTACTAGACCAGTCTCTCCTCTGTTGTAAAATAATAAAACAGATGACAACAAGCTCAGGTGACAGTGTTATACTTCTCTAAATTGCACATTTCTCTAACTAAAACCTTCAGATTATTGGAAACCAGCGTTCCTCAATGTCCTTTCACAGCCCAACTCCTCCTCTCCTTCTACTCCAGTTCCAAATTCCATTGCATTTGAAAATGTCATCATTCACTTGGTGACACATCCCAGCCATGTGGGGTGGCAGCTGAGTCATCCCCCTGCTATGAACGAGGTGTGATGGTGACAAGCACCTCACAACTGCACAGTCCTTTTTTGGGCACATTGTGTTGGAGGCTGCTTGTCTTGTTCTATACAAAGGGATGGGTGGGAGGAACAAATCAGTGTGGAAGAACTCCACCACATAAAGGAGAATGGAGGGATTGGAGGTGGTCCTAGCAATCGAATAACATCTTCATGGTTAAAAATTAAAGGGCATCTGAGAGAACCAGTCACAAAGACTAAAAAGTCCAGGAATTAGTCACAGGCTCATTTGGGCTGACATTCTGCTGATGTCTACTGTAGCCACTGAATTTAGAGACTCTACAGCTCTTGAAGCATCTATGTTCAAGGACCTTCCTTCATCCCACATTTGCACCTCCCAATAGATTTTTATATTAGTAGGAAAATGTGGAGTCATCTATTCCACCAAAAAAAGACCCTCAGTAAACTAACTTGTCTAGATCCTTCCCTCTCAAGGACAGATTTGCTTAGCAAGGCTGTCCTCAGCAGGATGACAGATCAAGTATCACAGTATCACCAAGGTTGGAAGAGACCTCATAGATCATCAAGTCCAAGCCGTTACCACAGAGCTCAAGGCTAGAC
Organism: Tricholaema leucomelas; assembly: GCA_013400475.1. Taxonomy (NCBI): domain Eukaryota; kingdom Metazoa; phylum Chordata; class Aves; order Piciformes; family Lybiidae; genus Tricholaema lacrymosa; species Tricholaema leucomelas. The sequence continues at coordinate 22,208 of WAAF01017501.1, read as the reverse complement.
CATGGCACCAAGTGCCACGTCCAATCCTGCCTTGAACAGCTCCAGGGACGGCAATGACGGCAATGAATGCTCATGAGTCTGGCAACTGTGTTTCCTAGAACTGAAGTGGCAGGTTTATGCAAATTATTGTCCAGACAGTGTGGTACCTGCTTAACCGAAGAAACCTGAAACTTACCAATTAATGAGAACTTTCTTGTCCATTTATTTGTGCTGAACTTTCTTCTGAACTTGGGAAGTATGCAAGAAGGATAACAGTCCCAGACAGGATAATAATGTCCTGGAAACAATATTTCCTGGAAATTTCTGGGAAAACTTGAATTTCCACTTCAGTCTGCACCATGAAAGATAAGTTCATCAATAAGACCATCAATGGTCCACCAACTTACTGGAACTTTTACCAGCCCAAGTTACAACTATGTATAAAGAAACAGGGTAACTGCAAGCGATGGCTAACATGTCACTGACAAGTAAGGACAGGAGGCTGTCTCTGTTCTGTTATTGTTCACCACTTAATTATAGACCCATTTACTATGTCACAATGACCTGAAAACTGTAATCAGATGAACATAAATGTCAGTTATTCTCCTCTCCTATACCCGATTTCAAGTCAGATCAGAATCAATTTCAAATGTATTTAAAGTAAACCCTGTACAAGAATAGTTTATCATCACACTCATGCAACTTGAGTTGAGCAGTTCTTACTGTGGAGACCATATCTGCAATGGGCTTGACCTCAGAGGATATATTCCTTATGTAGTCTTTGTCCAGTTCACTCTCCAGGAGGTGAAATAGAAAAAAGTTTAAGAGTAAAAAGGCAAATTCAGTGCACTGAAGAGCATCCTCCCTGGAGTAATTGTCTTGGCTGCACAAAAGCAGAGAGAACCTATTTCTGGGGCTTCTGTAGGAATCTCAGCTTAACAGCTGACCCTTTCATACAGCCTAGTTACAAAAAAGAACTACTCCATCATTCACACATCACTTCCTCACCTTTGGCTGAAGTAACTGGAAAGGGATCAATGACAAAGATAAAACCCCAAAAAAAATCAGACATGTATTCCCAGAAGACCCAGGAGTTACATTTTACTTGTATTCAAAAAGTCTTGAGAAATGTTAACTATAAGTCAATGCAGACAGTGAAAGAAATACAGCTGAACTGTCCCTTGCTCCCAAGATCAGACAGACAAGACAAGGGCATAACACTCACACAGTAAAAAGAGATCCACAGCAAAGTTAATGCCTCTCTCAAGCTTGCAGTGGGCCATGGTGTGACTTGCTGTATTATGGCTAAAACCAGTCACTTAATTGTCCGTGCTTCAGTGCATTTGGCACCACTGAAGATGGAGCATGGTGGTAAGCATCAAAGGAGCAACCAGCAGCCAGATTCATTAAAGTTAGTCACAGACCTGGAGAGCAGCCCATGTACAGATCTCATGCAAGCAACTCAGCAGGCACAGCAGCATGCCTGCAAATTGCGTGAGAGATTGCATGGCAGGAGAGGGACACAGTGAATTTTCAGCCTTCCACCACCTCTGCCAGATCAGAGGGCTCAGCTGAAGCCTGTAAGGTAGACAGCAGGCTATTACTGACAGCAGCAACTGTTCCAGGTGTGCAGATGCTGCCTCCTTGTCAAGGAACTGCAACTATAGCCTTTCAAACAAAAAGTGAAGGACAGACAGAAGCCTACAGAATACCAACCAGAATTGCATCAGCTGCAGACAACAGAATTGCGAGGCATCCTCACTAACTATTCTCTTCTGATGTAGTCTTCACAGCACTCACTAAACCACAGAATTTTATTTAAAAGTTTCGGAGTGTTGCTTGCAGAGACCCAACCTGAGGGTTACAGATCTGGCCCTGTTCACCAGGGCCCATTCCTACTCTCTCATCCCATCCAGAAGCAATAGTGTCAGCACAATACACATCGGCAGCAGTGTGCTACAGCTCCTGAGAAGGTGAGGATCTCCTAAAGCCATGTGAGGACAAGCATAGGATATCTGACACAGCCTGGGTACTGACCTGTGTGCATAGCAAGAATTGTTCTTCTAGGGGCCTCACTGCTGTTCTACATTAAGATAAGTGTCACTCTGGAGTGACCTACCTGCTAGGAGACAAATAGCAGACAACTGCATGCTCGCCCTCAATAGCTGTGCACAGTGCTGCTACCTCAATCTCAATACCTTCTGCCAGAAGCTGAAGCAGCTGAAGGTTGAGACGAGCCATAATGCTGAGTGGAGCTTGCTGCTCACTTCACAAATGGGATCCCTGCAAGTGCTGGGAGAAGACATTTAAGCCTTGTGGCATCTTCATGTGGACAAACCTTACTGAAGAATCACTAGGTTCCCACCAACGTCTGCTAAGAGATTCAAGCTAATTATGTTTCAAATGTCATCCCCAGTCCTCAGAAATTAGTCTTCAGTGTTCACAGTCCTACAGGCATCCTTCTTAAAAAGCTTCTTAATTTTCTGCTCTTCTTGTGTCAGCTACTTAATCAAACCTGGTAATTTTATTCTACAGTCCCTTCTCCATGCTCACTCTCTCTTCAAGTCAATTTTCAAATTATTTTTTCCAGTGTCTGCTCCTTCCTGTTTCTGTATCATTGCTGTAAATTAGAATGTTCTTCTCAACATCAAGAGAAGCAAAATAAGCCTTCCTAAGATAGTTTTCTGGCTGATTACACAGAAATAGTTCAGTAGTCATAAGCAACAAATAAGAAGTTTTAGCACATCATAGTTTTGCTTTTTTGGGCACTCGAACAACATCAATATGTTAATACAGCCTGTTCTGCACTGCTCCTTGCCCTGCAGACCACCACAGATGCCTTGACTCTCAGCTGGAAATGTGCACACACAGCTTGGTGGGAAAGGCTCCCGCTCTGCCTTTCCAAAGACCACGATGAACACCTGGCATCAGTCCGACAGCCACATCTCATTCCTAATGCACCCTGGGCTGTTTGGGGCTGCTCTGCAACTATTGGACAGTAACACAGCCTAAGTCATTGTCTCAGTCCCAAAAGTGTCTTGGTCCAGAGGAAAGAAATGTGTTCTTATATATTCCCATGTTGTGAAATTAGCATACAAGTGGAGTCCCCAACACAAGAAGGACATTAAACTGTTAGAGCAAGTCCAGATGAGGCCACAGAGATGATCAGAGAGCTGAAGCAGCTCTGCTATAAGGGTAGGCTACAAAAATTGAGGCTCTTCATCCTGGAGAAGAGAAGGCTTTGAGAAGACCTTATAGTAGCCTTCCAGTATCTGAAAGGGGCCTACAATAAGGCTGGGGAGGGACTATTTACAAGGCCTTTCAATGACAGGATGAGAGGTAATGGGTCTAAACTGGAAGAGGGGAGATTTAAACTAGATGTTAGGAAGAAGTTCTTTACAGTGAGGGTGGTGAAACATTGGAAGAGGTTGCCCAGGGAGGTTGTGGATGCTCCCTCCCTGGAAGTGTTCAAGGCCAGGTTGGATGAGGCCTTGAGCAACCTGTTCTAGTGGGAGGTGTCCCTGCCTATGGTGCGGGGTTGGAACTGGATGATCTTTGAGGTCCCTTCCAACCTAAACCATTCTATGATTCTGTGATACCCAATATCAAAAGCAAGACTATTTATCAAAGCATAAAGAGAACAGAGCAAAGAGAGAGGAGGGAGGAGAGAGAGGGGGGAAAATAGAGAATGAGAAGAGAGAANACAGTAACACAGCCTAAGTCATTGTCTCAGTCCCAAAAGTGTCTTGGTCCAGAGGAAAGAAATGTGTTCTTATATATTCCCATGTTGTGAAATTAGCATACAAGTGGAGTCCCCAACACAAGAAGGACATTAAACTGTTAGAGCAAGTCCAGATGAGGCCACAGAGATGATCAGAGAGCTGAAGCAGCTCTGCTATAAGGGTAGGCTACAAAAATTGAGGCTCTTCATCCTGGAGAAGAGAAGGCTTTGAGGAGACCTTATAGTAGCCTTCCAGTATCTGAAAGGGGCCTACAATAAGGCTGGGGAGGGACTATTTACAAGGCCTTTCAATGACAGGATGAGAGGTAATGGGTCTAAACTGGAAGAGGGGAGATTTAAACTAGATGTTAGGAAGAAGTTCTTTACAGTGAGGGTGGTGAAACATTGGAAGAGGTTGCCCAGGGAGGTTGTGGATGCTCCCTCCCTGGAAGTGTTCAAGGCCAGGTTGGATGAGGCCTTGAGCAACCTGTTCTAGTGGGAGGTGTCCCTGCCTATGGTGCGGGGTTGGAACTGGATGATCTTTGAGGTCCCTTCCAACCTAAACCATTCTATGATTCTGTGATACCCAATATCAAAAGCAAGACTATTTATCAAAGCATAAAGAGAACAGAGCAAAGAGAGAGGAGGGAGGAGAGAGAGGGGGGAAAATAGAGAATGAGAAGAGAGAAGAGCAGGAAAGGTATTATATTACCATCAGCCAGAGGAGGAGAGAGAACGGGTTTCCAAAGTCCAAGTCCTCTTCAATTTGTGTTGCCCAGGGATGTTTCCAACAAGTGATGTCTTCAGTGGAGTTTTTCATCTCCATGAGTTCTTTTCTTCTTACAGCAGGCAAAGCCGAGGGCACAGCATGGCTGCTGCTCATGGTGGTAGAGAGAGGGGTCCTGGGTTGCTGTTTCCAGGTTGGAAGATATTTGGTGTTGTTCTAGTGGGAGATGTCCCAGTNTAGTAGCCTTCCAGTATCTGAAAGGGGCCTACAATAAGGCTGGGGAGGGACTATTTACAAGGCCTTTCAATGACAGGATGAGAGGTAATGGGTCTAAACTGGAAGAGGGGAGATTTAAACTAGATGTTAGGAAGAAGTTCTTTACAGTGAGGGTGGTGAAACATTGGAAGAGGTTGCCCAGGGAGGTTGTGGATGCTCCCTCCCTGGAAGTGTTCAAGGCCAGGTTGGATGAGGCCTTGAGCAACCTGTTCTAGTGGGAGGTGTCCCTGCCTATGGTGCGGGGTTGGAACTGGATGATCTTTGAGGTCTCCTCCAACCTAAACCAGTCTATGACTCTATGAAGTCCATGTCTCACTCACTCACCCTCTCACTCACTAAAGCTGGTATAGGCCCATGTATGTTATTCAGTTGTTTGTGGCTCCCCCTGGCCACCCTAGTCACAAAAGACTGGATGAGGCACTTAGTTCCACAGTCTAGTTGAGGAGATCTTATCAATGTCTATAAATATCTGAGGGGGGTGTGTCAAGTGGATGGGACCAAACTCTTTTCAGTGGTCAGCAACAATAAGACAAGGAGCAATGGCTACAAATTGGAACATAGAAGGTTTCACCTTTCACTTGGTTTCACAGTGAGGGTGACAAAGCACTGGAAGAGGCTGCCCAGAGAGGTTGTGGATTCTCATTCTTTGGACACTTTCAAAACCTGCCTCGATTCATTCCTGTGCAAACTACCCTAGGGGATCCTGCTTTTGCAGAGGGTTTGGACTCGATGATCCCTGGCGGTCCCTTCCAACCTCTTAAGTTCTCTGATTCTGTGATTTTCCAGTCTCTGCTCAGAGAAGCTTCAGTGAAGCTTATCTTCATACTGAAGTCCTTTGAGCATTTTCAGTTCCCAGCTTTTTGAGGGACATAGAATTTTAGCAAAGCCCTTGGGATCTCCTGTGTTCTGTGGCACTTTGCCACTCAAAACAAAATTCAGGATTTAGTACCAAAAGCATGTGACAATGGACTGGTGTCTTTGTGAAGATGTGGTGAGAAAGAAGAGTGGGTCTTCTATCATTCTTGAAGAGAACCTCTCTATAACATGTTTGCCATACTGGAAGCAGCTGGATGTAATGACCATTCAGCCTCATATTCCTAAGATAGCATTAAGATGTGTAGTATGAGAAAAAGATACAGGAGTCTGCCAGTTTGCTACAGAACTCATCTCAGGCATTTAAAACATTTTTACTTTCAAGAACCAGCTTTTACAGAGTAATTTAAATTCTTTCTTACGTGCTTCTTTGGAAGCACTAAAATCAATCATGTCTAGAACCCATCAGATCCAATAGGAGAGGGTTATGCGCCAGCATGTCATTAGTGAGTCAATAGTAGCTGACCAGGCCATGTGCTTGTCAAGGTTGCATTGATTTTTTCACACCATATTGTTGCAGATTGGCCTGCCTAGCAGATCTGTCCATACTGAAGTGTTTACAGCTAAGGAGGAGATGGGTTTGCAGTCCCATGGACTGACTGAACAGTAACAACCAGCACTTGTGAGCAAACAATATGTTATTGAGCAAAGGCAGCAAATGGCTGGAAAGGAGCCCTGAGGAAAAGGACCTGAGGGTCTGGGTTGATGAAAAGCTCAACATGAGCTGGCATGAAAAAAGGAGAGATTAAAACCTGTGCTTCTAATATTTTATTGCATGCAATTTATAAGATGCATCGAATAAAATAATTGAGATGAAGGCCAATAAGCAGAAAGATCTGTATTAACAGACCATAGGTTAAAGTTGCAGAGTACAAGCACACAGACTGGTAGAAAGACCAAGTCCAGCAAGAGCTGGGAATAAAGCCATTTCACAAAGGGATGTTATGTCCTAGGCTGCAAGAGTGGCACTGGACAGCCCAGCAGTATCTTACCAAATAGAGCCACAGACACAAATTGGGGTGTGACATGGAAGCAAGATCATTATCTCTAGACAGAGTACAGGCCAGTGGTAGGCAGAAAGGCTCATGTCCCAAGCAAGACTTGTTAGCCAACTCTCTCTGCTCTTTGAGTGTGACCACATTGCTTTTATTATGCCTGGATTTTTTTGGGGTGTGTTTTATTGGGGATTTGTTGGTTTTGGTTTGTTTGTTTTCAATACTGTCTCTAACCTAGGGTAAAGCATAGAATCATAGAATGGTTTAGGTTGGAAGGGACCTCAAGGATCATCCAGCTCCAACCCCCTGCCATAGGCAGGGACACCTCCCACTAGAGCAGGCTGCTCAAGGCCCCATCCAGCCTGGCTTTAAACGCCTCCAGGGAGGAAGCATCCACAACCTCCCTGGGCAACCTCTTCCAGTGTCTTACCACCCTCACTGTAAAGAACTTCCTCCTAACATCC